>DWQX01000508.1:0-41513 GCA_018245475.1 Pharmacophagus antenor | reverse complement strand
ATATTTTAGCAATAACGGATATAGTCGTCAAAATTACTTATACTGGTTATACCATACACTTTAACCATATTATAGTGTGAATACGCAATAACATAATGTTATTTATCAGACGCGTTGAATCAGCATACATGAATCCGGATAATATGTAGATAATAGATTGTACGCGCAACAGTTGTGGCACAACAGCACTCAAATTAAATCATTTAATTAAGTATGTAAATGAAGTGGCTAGCATCGAAACAAGTTAACATTGTCCATTTGTACTGGACACGAACAACACGTTGAGTCCGCTAGATAAAGTAACAATTAGCTCACGGAGCCCACGATACGGCGGGTCCAGGGCCGCGCCCACCAATTAGAGTCGCACGAGCAACAGCGATAGGCGGACGCCTAAAGTGTTTCGAGTAAAACGTAACCGGTGAAAGTTGAGCAACCGAATCACTCTCAATTATACGCCCGTAATGTTTTATGATCATCATTTACTCGTAACGTCTTCGTCAAACACCGGTAACTTGTGTAATTAAAAAGAAAGCAATTATTTTTTATCGCTTGCCAAGTATAAGATGTCGATGTAAAGTTTCTCAAAGTTTAAATGCAACGGTAAACTTTAAAAGTAATAAAAACTGTGAAAGGCACGATGTTTGAAGAGGAGTTCTGAACAGACGCAAAATTTTACTTGAAACATTATTTAATTTTCACTACAAATATTTTGTTTACATATATTGTGTGATCCTAATACAAAACACGGGACAAGCTGAAACACTAAACGTGTTATTTCAATGTTTTGTTTTTCACTTCAAGCACATTCCGACGCGCATTCAATATCCTATAATAACATAATTTCATGTATAGAGACGTGAGTTATTATCATAATTTTGTTTAGTAATAATCTTAGTTTTATTAGTAATTATAATAACTTTCTAATAACTAATAAAATATAAAATATAATAACTAATAAAACTAAGATATATAAAATTTTAAATGTAAAGGTAACGTGTGATCAACTATATTATTGCATATTTATATCGTGCCTGTAGCAAACAATCATTTTAAACCCGATGGAACTTCTGAACTACATAAAAACAATACATTACTATGTATGCATATAATTTTACATTTTTAGCAATGAAATTTGCACAATAGAATGACGGTCACCAAAATTATTCAATGTCCTTTATAACAATAACATAACGTACGTGCGGATACGCCTTCCAATGTCTGTTTATGATTTTCATTCAAACTATAAATACCATACACTGATAGTAGTAAGTACGGCGCGCACTCTGTACAAAATCTATCAGTTATAAAGACGTCATAATAGCAGTGGAGTACTATGGGCGGCTGATTGCTCAGCGGTCGTCAACTCCTTGTCAAATCAGCGCGCCCTTAATTGCCTCTGTCAAGTCTCGATGCAATTAAGACAGCAGTCGTTGCGTTACATACTGTCAATTAGCTGCCGGGAAAACTTAAACGTGACATTTTTACTGTTTTACTAGTATTCATATCGTACACTAGGTCAGTCATATATGTAGCTCAGTAGGATCCCGTAGATCAACAGTGTATTTTTATTATACTTCTGTGATAATTGTCGCAATTTATATAACTAAAAACATTCTACTGCGTTCATATTTAAAAAAAAAATAATGCAGTTATTTAAAAACAGTATATCACCTACCAACAACCACAATCGAGAATATTATTTATATTAAGTACCTTAATGAATGTTGACTCATTTGTTTTAACCGCGTCATAAATGTTTATAGGTTTGTTGCCTGTAGCCAATATATTTAGTCATATACTATATTATTACGTAAATACAATTAAACATAACATTACTTATTTTAACAAAAAATTTTAATATTTCAGGTTGTTCCTCCTCCGAATATTGTTACATTAAAAGCAGACAATAAAAACTTTTTTTTTCTATCAAACCACAAAAACATGTTTACTTGTTATTTGAATTTAGAACACACAACGTATTCATTGATTATGAAACGAGTATGAACTTGTGAGACTTTATTATTTCCAGACGTCCTTGATGGAGTATTAAAACACAGTATACATGAGGTAATATCGAATCCAAAAGAAACGTTCGGCTAAACTTCTATGTCGTAACGTTTTTTTTTAACGGCTACTTTCAAAAATGGATCCTATTTATCAAAATAATTGTAATCGACCTCCTTTCACGAGTGGTTGTGTTATCTACTCACTACCTAATCTACAAAACTCAATTAATTACATTAACGACGACATAACATATACCACCAATTAAAGTGTAATTAATTAAGTTAAGCAACTTAGGGTACTTACTGAGCTGATAATGAAAACAGATTAGAAGATTTGTATTTGCTGTAACATTGACCAGTTAAGTTTCTATTGATTTAATGAAGTGCGTAAAGTAACTTACAACTTGATTGCTTATAAACGTTGTCGAAAATATTGTAAGTACCTGAAACAAAAGCAATAAATTTAATTAATACACATAAAACAATGTAATAGTTTCAAATGGAGCCCTCAAAAAAGTAATAATATCCTGGGCGATCACGCTTTACCTAATGTCTCATTGTCACTTAACATTAAGTAAAAGAATTATTAAAGAAAAACATCATCTCATACCGGTACGTGACCAGACGTGAATGTTGCATACGTTACGTCACATGAACGATTTATAAAGTAAGATAGGTTGTAGAGAGTGATAGTAATGGCGTACGATCTCTACGCTGACCCGCAGTCCAATTACTGCTAATAAACACAAATTAGCCCCTGATGGAACAGATGCACAAACCAACTAATAGTGTCGCGGAACAAGTAGGCCAATCTCGCGCTGACGCACATTTCACCGGGCCTTGAATCAAAGACGGAACGTTCCTATTAATTCCTTCATACTAACGAGTGATTTATTTATTCAATTTTCATTTGCTGCATCGTTAACAAAGGTTCTTTGTATATTATAACATTGTTCCGTAATAGAAGTGTCAATCCAGGTTTGGGAGTTAAGGACATTAGAAAATTTTAAACTCTAATTGTAGTCGTAAATTAAGTCGCTATCACTAAAGATCAATAACGCACTTTTATAAAAGAACAGTAAACATAATTACGACCATTGGATGTAGCAGGGTTTATTTTGTGACACATGATGTATCCAAAAGACCGTGATGTTATTATTATTATTATATTTCACTCCAGTCCACCTTTCAATAAAAACGCCGAAAGACATCAAAGCATTTCAATCAACTTCTCGCAGCGATTAAGAACTGTTTCGCAATCAATACTCGAGAGGCTCGAAGTGCGCCGATGAATTGATACCGGATTCGATTCGGCGCAATGTCGAACGCTTACACAATAGAGTTTAATGGCGGTCAAGGATTCGATACATCGTTTTTGACGTCTCGATTGCGCTTAGAAAATGCCCGAGGGAGCAGCGAACATGTTCGACTGCACCTTGAGAGCTAAGTTCGTGGTTAATGTACGTTATTATCCAACGATGTCGAACGGGCGTTCGAGGTCGAATTGGGTCGATTTCGAATAATTCATCATAATTCCGTCTCGGCGCATCTGATTGAACGCGGGCCTGCACAAATAATACACATTTTTCAACTCCTCTTGGTTGTTTTATCGATATAGAAATGGACTATAGAAACGGCCGCCATTATGACATTGCTTCATTTCCAAGTATTAGTCGTGTGATGTATGAATAACGCACAAATGGGATTTGAATGTGCGGTTTTCCCTGCCATCGGACAGGTAGGCACCTAAAGCGTAACTAATTCACTATTAATAACAAATTTAAACGGCATTGCATAATGATTTTTACATTAAAACAAATTCTAATAATGAATTTATTAAAAACAATTTATGCTTTTTCATTCCAATACATTGCTCTATTGTGAGTATGTATTGAAAGATTCTGTTAATAATATAGTGGGAAATATTTATAAATTGAAAATGCTTTTAATATGAGCAGTCAAGATCACAAAAAGACAATCGCCGAGGAATGTTATTTAGAAATTTCATATACATTATTATCATTTGTTGCACAAAATGACGGCAGAACTGGTACTCGGGAGTTTAAAACAACACATAAAAGTAACCGCTGCTGAAAACATTACTTTTACGGTTAAATTTATTAACAAATTATAAACCTCCAAGTGAGCTTTTGACAGTACGGCTAAAAAAAACAGTCCTGTAAATTGTTCAAGACTAAATTTAAAAAGAAATTATATTAACCGTTTCACATTATCACTCTAAACACCAAATCTCATTTATAAATTCCAATTCAAATTATTTTTTAAACAATTATATTTAATTATGGTAACTAAATTTGGTCAAATTTTATTCTTAAAATAACAGACAGAAAGGTAAGAAAAAAAGAAATATTTTATCCAACATTCATTGCTATTTTTTTTACGTACAGACTTACGATTGTTGATGGATTGAAAACAATCAACTACTGCGTGCAGATTATTTCGTTCTCGGTGATAATGAACAGTTGCTGTTTGCGTAATATTCCGCAAAACGATGCAAGCAAAAGATTTAACAGAAATTATTCCATATTATTTTACCTCAACTAGACTAATGTTGAATACATAAGTTAACGCAACAAGTGAAAACTATCAAACAGTATCGATCGTTGTTATCGAACCATTAATCTCAAATTATCGGCATCGTTAAAGGGTACAACATCGTACCGTAGTATCTATCTGAAAATTTTAGAAACAGATATTCACATTTCACTGATAACTTATTAAAAGACGTCTGTGAATTGAGCCTGAAAAACTAATTATCATCGTAAAGACGTAGAGAAATGAGTCGAGTACGACCGATACGAACTTGTGTCCCGCTTACATTTTTAGTAGTAGTTTAAACTGTAGATACATTACCTACTTTAAAAACAAAGCGTAGTGAAGGGAATGTTGTAATGAATCCATAAAAGTTTATAGTTACTAAATAATTTATACCGATTATAATCAGCGTAAACTGTTTAATTACATACAGCTTAAATGCTTAATAAAGTTGAATGCGATAATAAAACTTAATTTGCGGCCGTCTCGAACGGGGCCCATCGTTTCGCATCATCAGTTATGACGCCTGCTAAATTGCATGTCACCGTCGTATAAATAAAAATGTGTCAGATGCGATGATTTATTTACGGGCTTACGACCACGTGAATATCTTAAATAAAAATATAGTGTGTCAATTGAACACATTCAGATATAAATAATACAGTACGCGTTATTTATTCGTTTAAAGATCTAGACGAACTCTTTAAGAGCATAGAATGATTTATGAAAATATGACAGCGACAAAGCATACAGTTACTTTAACTACTTTATGTAAACCATACGTGCGACAAGACATAATCAGCTATATAGACAAACGATATAACTTTAAAACTATATACTGATAAGTTTAAGTGTAATTAATGTGTTGAAATTATTTAACTGTTAATGAGTTGTAACGTTTGCAAATAGACAACTAATTATTTCCATCATTCTGTCAAGAATTTAATAAAACAATTATATTGGCATTAAAAAATTATTGTCAATTAAAAAAAACCAATCGATTTAATTGATTTATTTTGAACACCTATTGAAACCTTGACCGTATTGACTTATCAGATGCGGCCAGTCTCGCCGGCGTCGCCGCGCCCGACCTTAGAGCGCCGGGCGCCGCCTAATCGCCCTGCACATGTTGCACAACGGCCGCTCGTGCGCGGGAGTCGAACCGAAAGCCGATCGTGATCGGGCCGTCAACCGGACGCGTGACCGACGCGTCCTCGCAGCCGCTTAACCGACATTCTGTCAAATATCGAGCCCGCTCGATTTTCTATGCAATCGCATTCGAAGCTGTCGGATTTGGGTCACCTACACGCTACAGAAGGTCATCTACGCCACCATTAACACAATTCCTACGTTCACTAATTATATAGTAACTGACAGGTCACCGATAGTAATTACTAACGAAAGGTGGAGGTGAAACTTGTTTTACATTATAAACACCACGCAGCGTTTTCAATTTAAGTGTTAATTTAAATTTGATTGTGCCTAGAGATATATTGTTGTAGTTATTTATATTTTACTATGTTACAGAGTGTACATGTACGATGACAATGATTATTAATAGGTCGAAAATACTAGACCAATACTGTCGAGCGTAATATGTAAGAGTGATAATCTAACATTTCACTTTACGACAAATTCAATATTAACCGTATTAGATTATTAAGAAAAAATTATTTCGCTACGGCATGTAGTGGATATTTTATGTTTCTTAATCAGCAATACATACATCAGTTTACACGATCACAAATTATTATTACAGTTAACAAATAAATTTGATTGTAATAGTAATTTGGATTTGGAAATCACTATAAAAAATTACATTTTAACTCTACTGGGGTACAACGATCGAATTAACGGTGAAGCCTTTATTATACTAATTAAAAAAGGCGATAAAAATAAACAAATCATAGTAATATACGAAATGGGAATAACTTACAAAGATAACATTACGCGGGCGCGCATCGAAAACAGGGGAGGTATTCAGTGCATATTACATACTGCTTATACACACGCAGGCGGTGATGGAAATTAGGTCGACGGAGTGCAAGCGGGCCGGTCGCGCTGGCGCCGAGACCGCGCCGCGCGCGCCCGCTTAGTCTAATCTAGCCGGGTAGCTCACGCGCACAACACACACGCTACTAACTGAACTGACGACCAATTGTGGTATTATATTCACACTTTGATACTTGTCGAATCTCAACTCGGCAGAAAATATTGCAAAATAGTAAAATTAATATTCGGTTAAATTAAAAATGAATAACTACATTACACCTGCATAATCTTAGGCGCGCTGTGTAACATTTTAACTAAGGCTAGATAATAGACGTGTGGGATAATGATGATAAATTGCTTATTACTAGCTTAATGTTACAAATGAAAGTATTGGCTGTATTGAATAACTGTTAAAACCAATTTACCAACGATAAATATCGCATGAATTGCGATAAAAAAAAAGCGAAATCGATTTCATTTTAAATAAAAATGAATTGCCAGCGTCAAAGTCACTGAGTAATGCACACATGCAATTACATAAACACATAACCGTCAGGAGGTATACGGAAGAGGAACATTTCAAAAACGTAAAACTTTTGCGATCGCATTTAACACGGACATTTAAAAGCAATCAAGCCAAATGGAGGCGGGCGAATATAAATTAAGCACGAATGCAGGACGTGTCAACGTAGAGTGTTGGGTTTAACGAACAGGAACAAATATGGAGTGATGTCACCACGACGGCGTCGCGTCAGCGGGGCCTTAAGATGTACGAGATAGGGAGACAATAAACGGCATGCAAATGTCGACAAACGCAGCAAATGTCGCACGCAACGTGGCGCGGGACAAAGATGCAGCAGAGGAGTCCTTAAGCGGTCGCACGGCGGCAGATGGCGCTGATAGCGCGCCGAGAGCGAGCCCCGAAGCACTTCCGCAATTACCGCGCGGCGCCATGGGGCACATCTGAGCATGCTAAAGGTTAACTAGCGACATTAAGTGTATTTTTACCTCTCAAACGGTAAAAACGATCATGGGAAGCGTGAGCGGGCAAATAGATAACGATGCAATCTGAGCAGTTTGCCGACGCGTCTCCTATGAAAGATCACACTACTCAGAACGCTTCCACGTGCTCGTGTGCGTCGTTGAACATGGTGCTAAACCATCACACCTGTATATCCGAGACACACCTAACCTAGCCCAGTGGCACATACGCTACTAAACTGATGCATTCGTAACTCACACAACATCTCATTTTAAAAATGAATAATTGCTCAACCTACTAGAAATAAAACAATATTATTAATATTTGATATAATTAAATACTTCTCATATTTGTAGGCATCGATGGAGGTTACTTAACAGAGCGATAAAGATTAATGCAACTTTTCGAGAGAAAAAAACAACTAATATTAGACGGACAACTACTTTGCAACAATTTAGGCATTGTAGTTGAGCGATACAAGAAACGCTTACGCGACGATATCCACCGAGGCGGGGAACCGATCGAGTTTACCGTAAGGGACTCGATTACGTCGCGAATAAATCGCGAGCGGAGCGGACGCGGACGCGCTCTGAATTAACGGTAAGGCAACGAATTCGGTCCGGCTCGCAGCGAGCGTGTCAATTAAACCTTACGTAGATTGATCGACGGGTGGTAGCGTCCGCGGCGGCGGTGCCGACACGACGCTGGGCAGCCGCGACGTGAGATACTGCTAGCGGTAAATACGTCGGTTGAACTTATTGATGAATGAACAGCGTTGTTTCGCAATGTAAAATTATGGAAATTTTCTATTTTATTGTCAATAATTTCCATTGAAACACTTTACTAACTATACTGCGGGTAGCATTGTGATTGTTGAATATTTGAAATTTTCGATAATTTTGCTATGCACCGGCGTAGGACGTATTTAGGCGGAGTACAGAAAGATACAGAGCATTCCACAGGAGACAACGGGACGCCTGAAATATGGGTGTCAACGAAATTTTAAGTCCTCTCTCAGAAATCAAGATTTCAAAAATTTCTTCCGTATATCACATAAACCGCGTAATTCATCGGCTTTATTAGTTCAAGTTTACGAGAGTACTTTATGGCGTGACTGACACTATGAAAAGCCTGATTATACCCGTGCGAGCATATCATTCGATCGTCTTTTGAGCGTCCTGTTCGCTTACCCGTGTATGATTAACCCTAGCGTGACCACGGGTAACGGGCCGTCGCTTCATTTCACATTTCTTCACATTTCAAAAGTACAAACAACCTCGTGGGAACCGCGGGCGTTTTACAATAATAGCTTCAATTTAAACGCGGACGTCGGGGAAAATTTTTTCGCAGACCGAACGAAATCTTTAATCGCCCGTGAAATTATCGAGATAACGAGTCACGAGCGTTGTAAAAAGATGTGATGATAACGCGTAGTGACGCTTCGGTCGTAGACTGATAACGTCAGCCGTGTTGGTTGAAAAAATTATTAAAATTTCATGTACAACGCGAGTACAATTCTATTGTTCACTTGAAACTTCTAATTTTACCGGAAGAACGAATGGTATAAAAGTACTTTACAATCAAAACTTAAGTGAACCGCACTAAACGTTTTATTCAAGAGAGATGAAAATCAAAAGATTTTGATCCTCCCATGCCTGTATTTTCCATTATTTTTATCTTAATGGACTTGTTTAGACTTTATAGCAATTATGAATTGTTAGTTTTAGTGCACTATATTCCATAAATACGGTACGCCGGTCATTCGGGCTTATATGGCAGTACTACCACTGATCCCCCCGTGAAACAAATGATACCCCACAACAATAAAGCGTTACAAAAGTCTATAACAATATTCAACAAGTATAAAACTTAAATATAATCCATAGTTATGTTTTATCTTTATTTAAATATGGGTAATGTATTATTTAAATTGATAAGACAAATACTGAACAATAAAGACTTTAGTTGCTAGGTGCCCGCATTTTTATATGCCCACTAGATGGCAAAATTACTGTTTGTTCCATTCCGAATACTTTTAATGAGCCTTTCAGGGCTCACATTTCGATTTTGCTGATTTCTCACTGATTGTGACCAAATACTGTTTTCAAATGTTCATCAAAGAAATAAAGATTATAAAAACAATATATATAGGTATATTTCTTAAATAACCTTGTGTATTTTTTATCCTATCATACTTTAAAAATTTGGTATTCTCACCATTAAAGGCAGTAAATTTTTAATTGAAAGGAGAAATGATCAGTTGCAACAGAATTCGAAAGCGGAACAAGAAATCTTCGTGATTATTAATCACAGAAGCCGAGTTAGTTGTAGTTTTTATATTTATAGTTTCCGTTTCAGATTAAATAACAAACGTTACTCATTTTTTTACACAATGCCCCACGCTGTAGATGAATGCCTACGATTACATAAGGATATATGGGATACATTCTTAATGAAAACGAAACAATGCAAGTTTATTATACCATTTATGGTCAATATGCCCATTGATACCGATTTTGGTTAATAACTAAAGCCTAAAACTGGGTTAGTCCAACATACTTTACAATTAAACTAATTAACCGAGCGGATGCATATTACCGCTGGAATAATAAAAATGGGTCGCCTAACAGGCTGAGAACATTTTATAACAAAAACGCGCTATTCAAAGAGGCGCCATAAAGAAGGTCGGGCGGAGCCAGTAATGAGTCGACTCTGAACACAATGGTATTTCTGCACACTATTCATTCGATACGTGTTACTTATTAAAAATAATAGCACAAGCAGACCGACGCCCGCTGAATTTAGTAAGAAATCTGATCACAAAGTCAATAAAGTCTACGCAAATACAGCTTTACACGAAGCCTTTACAATACAAATTGAATGTGCCGTAAAACATTTTTAACTCCTGACATAAGCACGTAATTTCCAACTTTATACCTTCATGCCTCGTGTCCTTATTAACACCAAGATGAATATTATAATAATGAGTTTTTTTTCCATCGCCGTACAATACTCGTAGTAATTGCGCTCCGAAATTATATGCAAATTTACTTCACGTTTTTGGCTATTCCGTTAATGGGTGAGTTATTAAGTATTAATTTGACTTTTGAACAATTTTAAAAATGCGTTGAGATCGTTATTTTTACATTCGCAGGCGTGAAGTACCGATTAGTTATACGAACTAAAGACGTTGAATTATTACGCTCTACTGAAACGAGATGTCTTTGTTAAATGGCGGACATGGTGCCGAGATACCGATATGTCACGCGCAGACAATGCTTTATATTATACGTTTGCCGTTAATTCTTTTTTCAAGGTGTTTTAACATCGTTTGCGGATTAGCGTACGGGAGATTGATATCGTAATACAAAACACATTTTAATTTATTTGCATTAAAAATCACTTTTGCGTTTTAAATTTATTCAGTTTAACAAAAACAAATGTTATCATGTTTTTTGTTTGAATTTATTAATGATAATTAAATGAAGCTGAAGGAATATTCGCTGTAATTATAATGCCTACACTATGGAGAGGTAATGGGTTTATTCAGTGTAACAATGCATAACTAACACGGATAAACCACACTCGTCAATTGCAAATCGACACCTGTCGATGACCTCGAGGCTAACGGGCACCCCACGAGCGAACGTATCCAGTTACAAGAAACCCCCTAAAGAGATGCTCGCGAGCGTCTTACGGGCTAACGCTCGGCTCTACTTGGAATGGTAATGATAAATTCCCGGTACTTTGAATAAAGGTCGCCGGGGTCGAGTACGTCGCGGCTAGCTTGCGACCGCATCCAAAACCGAACGCAGAGGAGAAATGTATGCCGCATAACTGTTTAAACAAACATCGGCGATGTTTGCGAAATTAAAAACAACGAATGTGAGTCAGTTGACGTTATCGCGGATCTGCGGGCACGTGGGGCGCTGCGTGCTCGCGTTTGCACCGGATTGAACGCGCATAATTGGCTCGTCCCATTTAGGGTACAGGCGAGCGAAAAATACTTAAATACGAAAGCGAAATATATTTACAGGATATCTCGACTGATTATTTTTAACCGTTAAGTCGATTATCTACTTTCAATAACTTGTTTTCCAAATAACAAAATAATTGTAATATCATTTAAGTAAACGTTTACCGATTCATCGGGAGTGAGTCGATCCTTAGGTGTTATTATGAAATTCAAGTGGAACAGAAATTGTCACTCGGTTTATATCGAGATCTAGCTAGACAGAGCCGCGGGCGGTGGAAACCCGACGGGATCAATTAATATAGATCGTTCCACACCCACCTGCTGGCGCGGCCGAGATGAAAACTAGCCGGCGGACAATATTATGATAAATGACACGTTGCATACCGCTCGGAATTTATATGCACGTCCACGACCACCACCTCACAGCGCAACGAAGGCAAATGATAGCCACGCAACTATGTCTCACCGGTTGGGCCATTTGCAAATTCTACTCACACGTCGATGCCCGGGTATGTAACAAATGAAGTCCACACGTTTACGGCTATCACCGGATTATCAAATAACCCTCTCTTAGCATACACGGTGCGCATTGTGAGCGTTTGTTGTTGACGGTGCGCTGTACTGGAACGAGCGTGAACTTACGGACAGGTTGTTTAACGTGAATACGGGACTCGGCGGCGTGCTGCGCGTCGACAGATATTTCATTCGATATGCCGCACAGCCTGGTCTTTTTGATTAATCGACACGTCACCAGTTTCATAATGATTGCTTGAATAACAAAATACGCAATAAGGACAAAATTCATTACGTTAATTTTCCGCAGTCGTTTCACGTTACCAGATGTTAGAGGTTTAGTTTTAATATTTGAAACAACGTGTGCACGGATGCAGTTTAACCTTTATGTAAACTTTTTTCACCATCACTATTATTTAATCTAACTTTAGCAATCCTCGTTTATGTTTAAAAAATATATCTTTACATTTGTCGTTGTTCATTTATTTCGTGCAAATAAAAATGTAAATTTTACATGACTGTGTACCAAGATTTGGTGACAATTAACTTCAAAAGAATCTGTATTACTACAATACGAATACTTAAGTACATTATTACTCATAAATTTACCTCAATTACTTTTCTTAGGCAGTGGTTAGCGTTCTTACGACTAAATACACGTAATACCTAAAACAAATAATCAAAATTGCGTCTAATATTAAAAATCCCACCAACGCAGTATCTGGCAATGTAAACATTCATCTCTACTGAATCTGTAATGAAGTTACAAAGGAGATAGGCACAAACGAAGGGCGTGCATGTTTGCGACATTAATTTGGCGTTAACAGTCCATAACTTGGTTTTACGAGTGGAATATCAGCTTAAATTTATTAACGGTGCGGCTGTTGTCTTCCATCTCGTACGGGAACTCAGAACTATTGCTACAATTTAACCATTTGTGGATAAAGCGGTTTGACGAGCATTACAGAATCTATTAACATTTTCAAAAGTTTTTGACAGACAACAAATACCAAGGGATGGTAGAAACTAAAACCCTCACGTCGCGAAGACGACGACGACGTCAAAAAATAGAGGATTATTACGTATCCTACCATATAAGTGTATTCGCGATGTATACACAAAAATGTTTTACTTGTAAACAAACTATTATCGATTCCTCTTGTAGAGTAGATGTAATGTATAAGTTGAACAATTGAAACTTATGACGTTATCATATTCTTATAATATAAAGATAATTGCTGCGCTCTTGGGTTCTGTACAATTTTGGTCGATTACATGGCACATATAGGTAACCGTGAAACGCTTGGGCGACAATTTGCTCGTCCTCATAGGGTTAACCAGAGTTGATTAAATTACGAGAATTTCCCTAATACGTATTTGTAATTGTAAATTATATAAATCCGGTGACCATAAACTTAGAAGGACTTGCAATAAGTGCTTTTTTAACGGCAATGTTCTAACACTTGACCTCAATTTCATACGATGAAAAATTACAATGAGCCCGTAGATTTAGAGGTGGCGGAAGTCTATTCGCCTGAAATACGCTCTCATATTTACGACTTCCGAAACAGCATTGGTGTTTATGATGGCAAATTGGCATTGGACATGGCAGCTAGCCATTCCTACCAACATTCAAACTCCACAACTCTTTTAACCCCGGAATCGAACAAAGAGCCTCCGTGTTATAGAGCAAGCGATAAACCACTACGCCACGGCGACAGTTAAAGTTCGATGCAATATATTCTCTATAAGTATATGATATGTATCAAACTTTATATATTTTTAACGTATCTAATATACCAATTAATTCATATAACGTGTTTTTCCTTTACTCGATACCTAAAAGGTAAGTGCAACAAAAGCCGATGTCAAAAAAATGGCAAACGTCGACTACCGTAAGTACGTTAATGTCATAAACACGACATGTGCTTTTAACTAAAAATCTATTAACAAAACCACTTACTTACATGTGCTATTGTGCCAAATACATCCAAGGTCAAAAGTTCCCCGTGCCTCTTACTTGATTAGCATAAAACAAGTTAAAGAAAACGCGATTAACCGACATTCATTAAATCAGCTCTCAATTTATATAATGGGTAATAGTAGAGAAAAATTAAAATTTATGAACAGAGTTCAAAGTCGGAAATCATGATATATATGTTAGTAACTAAGTCAACGGGTCAAACGAGAATATTTATGTTTCCCTTCGTAATATTTAACACAAAATCGATTCTCGCAATCATATATTTCAGAATTGTGAATATATTTTAATGACGATGCCGCATGTTGCGTTATTATAACAAATCGAGGCGTTTTGAACTCTGTTCCTTCACACTAAGGCTCTAATTTCTTGCACCATTTACGTGTGACCTTCCGCTGTTTATCAAATAATAAAAAGAGTTCCGTGTCTACGTCGATTCTCTTTTTATTTTGATTAGATACCAATATACGACGACGATAACCAATAAATCGGGGAATAAATGTTTTTTAATAATAAATTACATTTAAAAAAACTAGCAACAATATATTACAACACACATTCTTTACACATTGTATTGACGTTATTTCAAGTATCACAATTTTCTTTACACGAGCCCTAGGATAGCTGCAGTAAAGTAAACCACCCTAGCGCTAATCGCCGAAGGCAATTAGCAATAGTTGGGCTAATTACAGAAAAAACAGTTTATTTTAGGCAAATAACAGTTTGGAATGTACAAACGTATAATTTAGCTTTTAGCCTAGTTCGCGCTGTATTATCGCAGTTGTATACTAAAAACGCGACGCACTGGAGGTCCGGATGGCTCGATTTAGTCAAGTGTTCGCGGGAAGGAAAAAACTAAACGCACCAACACCACCCACGTGGCGTCGAGTTGATCGATCGCTTGTACGTGTAACACGTTGTTCATTAAGTGTGAGGGAGTGCACACCTTTTGTGTTGATACGTACGGAATTAATAATAAAGTCCATATTGGGTTAATATTGCTAGCTAACTAACTTTTAAAACGAGACCGATATTTTTTTTATATAAGCCTTAATCTGAGTTCGTTACCTGTATATAATTAAGCGACAAAATACTTTGCGTAATACATCAAACAATCACCACCACCAGTTCTACTTCCCCTTAAAAGTTAATTCTAGTAAAATCAAAACAAAATTTTTTTACAAAACTTTATTTCGTTATTCGATTACAAACAAATTATAAAGTGCGTTCTATCTGAACAACGCGAGGGAGTGTGCCGAGGAAAGCTCTTGTTGCGAAACTATGAGCGTCGCACGCGGGACCCTTTCCAAAATATAATGCGGCATTTAACGTCGCCAGTTCACGTCTCTCCCAATAAATCATGTGAAAAATGCCCCACTTTCGCAACCGAGCGGATGAGTCGGTGAAAGCAATGGCAGCACTTCATACATGTATTATTACAACAAACATTCCTTTTATGTTATGAAGCTTCTCTACGTATATTTTCCAATTTCAATAAACTTACTTATGGTTATAAGTTTATTGAAATTATATGTTTATTATTAAGTATACTGCTTTAGAATAAACTTTTACAGTAAGACAATTAATAAATAATTCGTATAAAAATATATAACATACAAAACTTCTGTTACAACTGTGAGACTACGGCGCATCTGGTAATTTTTGCTGTAGCCTTTACAGCCACATGTCGCTTGAACGGAGTAGCGATTTTTTTTATTGGGCAACATTGGGCGCGACATTCATAAGGCGCGGATAACACGTGTCACATTATGCGGATTCGCGGTGCGGCATGACCACCAATATGGCCGGCATTCCGATATCAAAGGCTTACATCTTAATCGAAAACAATGACGAGTAATATTTAAGGATTTCATTTATTAATATTGAATAAAATGCAGTAGAAATGAGTTCCGCAAATGGTTTATTAAAATCGGCTGCATGTTCACCAACAGATTGTTTAAACGCGTGGTACTCAAATAAGTCGAAAAGATAAGCGTTTCAGTTGACACCGTTTAACTTATCGCTCACGTCGAGGTTATGGGCAAACATATCCTTTTTGTGCGCATTTCACAACGCAATATGATCTCCTTTCCATTTCATAATCATACTTTGCGACTTTAGTTAAACATTGGTGCGACAAACGCTCTATCATTTCATCAGGAAATAAAAAACGTCCACCGTCTTTTTAGCAGTAACGCCGCTTTGCATTCGTCTGCGATAACAGTTTCTCTTCTACCCTACCAATTTAATACCTCCCAGTTAGAACATTTCATGGCAAATTCTATACAAAAAGTTATATAAAAAAAAAATCTTACTGCATACTATAAGCAAACATTTTTTCGGCCCGTTCGCATTTTAGTTTTAGAATGGAGTTCAATTCCGTTTAATATTACATGAGTAGAGCGCGCAATGTAGCAGTAAGTCATTGTCAAATCGGCATTCTCATTCAGAACGGTGCGGTGCGGTGTGGTGTGGTGCGGCGTGGTGCGGCGCGGCCCGGTGGCGAATGCCTCCGTGTGCGAACCACTTGGCACCACTCCCGCGCAATTATACCAAACGCGCCGCGTATGGATTTCGTAACAATCTAAGTTGTAACATTTGTGTATTAATGAAGTGAGGTGCGAATACAGAATGGGTCGTTATATAATACGCAAATTGGCGTATGTTCGTTATTTAGAACAATACTTGCTGAGATGATAATTGATTTTAATCTTAAAATGTTTTATATTAGGACTATATAAATTTTTATTATTTACCAATTGTAGTTTATCTTGGAAATCGCCTCACTAAACATGGTAATACCGTATAATATTAATACGAAAAGATAATATTTATGTAAAATACGCCATTTGCGTTGCTAAGTTGAAAGGGGCATGTGTTCGTTTCGCAATTCGATGCAGTAATCGGCATCGGCATCGGCATCTCACGTCAAATGTCAAAAATCTCGAGTTTCGTCACAACATAATCCGCAGGACGCGCGGCAACCTCGCAGTGAGATTTTATTCAAGCGCCGGTGGAAAGTTACAAAACGACCACTGTATTCGGTTCGAGTAGTTTTGAATTCGATTACGGATAAAACGATACGTCGAACGAATACCATATCCGTGACACACTTTGAAGTTTTTATTTTATTTACTGTAACATCTGTTAAACAGTTTTTAATTATCATTGAAAGATTATTATACGACGTCGCATAAATTCATTTCAATTCATCACAAGAACAGAGAATATAGAAGAACAGACAATAAGTCCTGAGGCAAAACATTTGCCTGCCCTATAGAGCAAATTTTTTTATAATTTGTTTATTAATATAGCTAAGTGTTTTATTCGACGGAGTAACTTCGCGACGGGATCGCGGGTCGCTAAAATATCGCTGATTTATCGGACGTAAGCCGCGTGGGCGCGGCCCACGTGCTTCGCCCGACGCTTCGATACTCGCGCATTTTGTTTACTTGTCGCCATTTACATATTAATTAAATTACGCTCCTAATACGACTAGTTCCTGATTGATGGTCCATAATAAAATAATCTGTCATCTAGCAATACAATTGATAGATATACGTTATAGAAAATGTTTCTTAAAGAATTTCGAGAATAATGTATACAATTAGAATTTAAAAGGAAAATAAATGTTTTGCTATTAAATAAAATTTTACTTTTTATAATTCAAAACAAACTCATCAAAAAATTGTTTATTACTGCTTTACAATCGATTAAGCGGCCGTGTTGTTTGTTTAAAAGCGGTTAGTAAACAGCGGTAGATGGCAATGAATGAACAATTAACGATAAGTACTACCGATTTATCAAAATGTCAAAGCCTATTATACAAGTACCCAGGCGGACAGCTAGCGAATGGCGGACCGTCGCAGAAATGAGACACTGTTGGATTATGTTCTGAGAACGGGCGCGCGCGGACTATGTAGAATTAGAAAGAGTTAGCGCGAACAACCCGCGACGTGAAGCTCCTAGTGTTAAACAATACTTTATCGAAATATATCTTTACGATATAAATTGTATATTAACACTAGGATATCACAGTGATTCAAAAAAATCATATTAATACTGTGCACATTGAAAACTAATACTTCGAAATCGTTTAAATCTATTTCAGATAAAATTTCAGTTTTAATGATTTATATGTGAACAAATATTATGTCAATGGTAATAAAGTCACCAAAATCTATTTACACTGATGAAGATAAAACCGAAAATAATTCTATATCACTTTGGATATCACGCATTGACAAAGGCAACATATGAAAATTACGTTTCATTATTTAAGTGAATTGACCAAAATCGTGGAAAATTTATTGAGGAACACTTTAGAAATATGCCGGTGATAAATTATTTAAGTAATAGTGTTATAGATATTTATATGTGTGATATTCATTGTAAGACATTCTAAACACGCACACCTAAACATATTCAACTGTTAATAAGCCCACGTGGATATCGTCGGGCACGAAGGGGACCATAACGCCAATTAGTTCTCATTGTGATACGTAACGTCAACGAGACGGAACCCGACGGGGCTCTTCTAAATAAGCATTAATAACCTGGAGCGCCCGATAAACAAACGATGTATACTGCTGGCTCATGATAGGGTCAATTCAATAAGGCGGTTACGTGTGTGGCCGAGCTGAATAGGACGCTGCTTCTCAGTGGCCTTACTCTAATACAAGGCGAATGACATACTTTATTTAAACAATAATGTGCACTAAAATTAATCAACTACACGAGGAACAAAGTCTTAATAAGATCTCATAAGGTATAAAAGAAAAAAAAGATCGTTAAACAATGATGTTTTATTATATAAATGGACATTTAAGAGTTGGGGCTTGCCATACAGGCACGCCACTTCTACCTATTTTTATAATGTTAAAAAATAAAATAGTATCTCATTGGCAGTGGAATTCGTCCATTTATAAATCAACCAATAACTCTCCGGAAGATCACTAGCGATATATTTTCGTCAGTTATCACGTACACATTGCATAAAGAGATCCCATAATTTTTTTGAATAAAATTATTGTCATATAATTTATATTGCGTACGTTTTTATTGATATTTATACAGTAAAAATATGACTACGCAATAGTAAAGTTTTTTACTCAAAATTAGTTAAAGTTTTCACAGCTTTCGTAATTTAACCCATCGTAGTCCATCAAACTTTCGTAATGTAACACGACCTTGCAAGTGGTAAACTATACAAATTATACACAACATTACTAATTCAGTTGTAACGATTCTGTCACTACGGACAACACTTGGTAGTTACAAACATTTTCAAATGACATTTTGCAACGGCCTTGCGACGAGTAGAGCACTTGGACAAAGCGCGGCTTTGCACAAGTGACACAGGTGCTGTCGGCGCGCGTGCTGCGCAAACGCATTCCTAATTCGACGTGCCCGCGGCACACACAAACACGAGCCGTTCACGGCGATACGTATGCACACATGCACGACAGTGATTAACTAGCAAATATATCGAGACGCGTCGCGGCGGCAACGCAACAAAACCGATTGGAGATAAAACCAATTAGCTGCAGAAAATACGGCGAAAAGAGAAATCATCGGCCGTTCACGGAATCCGTACAAAAACAGTCGTTACGTTTACAGTGGCAAATCTATTCAGGGTTCACGGGACTGGCCCATACTGAGGCGATTCTCTCGTAATGGCCGTGACCTCTTCACCGGGAGATATCGGAGTGACCAGCGACCGCTGTACCCTCCCTCCTCTCACCACCGCCGTCGCTTTCTTCTGACCCGCTTTTCATAAACAATACTTTGGCAGCCGCTCCGCTCGCTCCGTCTCGAGAAAGTGTCCGACACAAGGTAACGTTTGATTGAACCGATCAAACATTGAACAAAATCGTCCGTGGATTATTTTAATGTCTATTTCGAGGTATTTGAATAGCGTTTATTTATTTAAGCTACTCGCAGTTATCTCTACTGTAAAGCTTTAACGAGGTAGAAATAAAAAAATTATTCACGAACTAAAACACTGGCCGTACAATATTAAGTATACTTTCAAAAAAATACTAAATCTTAAATCAAATGTGCACGTTATATGCTATTAAATAAAGTATGGTATTTAATAGAGACATTTATCTCATCAGAGGGGTGACAACGTAAAAATAACAAAGGGAACATCAGCCTGTCATGGCTGTTCACTACATTGAAATTTAATAACTTGATCAATTTTGCTAACAGAATAATAACACCCGGTTCGTAATCCATTTTGACCACTCGTCAAATTACCATTACTAATATTCAATCTTCAATGTATCATGCCAAACACGTTGTAAAGTGTTCCCTCTTTTGTGGTCCTCTTGACATATTTCGAAATAAGAAGCGCAGACGTTAAGCGAAGTAAGTTATCGATGTGAAAGTCACATCAATACGATATTAAGGCGGTTCTAATAAGTGGTTAAGCAGTGTTTAATCGAAAGAGGATGCGTAATATCTCGGACACAAAACAATGAAGGTCGTAAATCACGGCTTCCTCCCCTGTAATAGTTGCATCCTTCGGGCGCAAACTTAGCGGCGGCAATCCGGCGCATCACAATTGATGGTTTCCGGTGCACATTAGAGCGGCGACTCTATCGCATCTGTCTGCCGCTACGCATCGCGACCGCGACACACTTCATTTGGCACTGCGCGCGCGCCCGTAGAAAGTGACGCTCTGTCGCTGGCCACGCGCGCCCTATATAAAATTCTAACTCAACAACAATGGATGATGTATATAGAATACGACAAAGCGGGAACTTGAGAGACACAAACGTGGAGGAGGTTGTTGGTTTTTCTTTAACTTTATATTAGACTGCTCAACAATAAAGCTAAATTGGTTATAAGTTATTGTTAAAAGGTAAAATAGAGAACTTACATACGGTAATACTTAAAGATGATAAAGAAATATTCAACATTTAATAAATTAAGGCATGCTTAGAAAGACAGTTTTATATTCTGTGAAATCGAATAGTAATAAAAATGATTATTTACGAAATAATACTATAATTACTCACTTTGGGCAAATTATTATTGATTACAATCGAAATTTCCTTAAATCACCGCGACTTCCTAACCTGAGAGACGTCACGGGTTTTAAAGATGATGCATTAGATGTTACACAACAAAAGATAATTGAAATCCCGGCCAGGCTCATCATCATTAACTGAACTGCAATCATTCAACTGTAATTTCCGGCCATGTAACAGTTTACTGCTGGTTAGGTTAGAAATGAAATGAGTGTGGGGAGTTAGAACTTTTTATTACAGATTAATAAAAAAGAACATATATTAATTATAAGTATTTCTATTTATGGATTTGTAATTTAAAAACTACAAAAGTAATCGTATTACAAAAATTAGTTAATTTTTATTTAACTTATTCATTAGCTAAATTAACAGGCAAAACGTAAAAAGTAACGATTGTTTCACGGTCAATACCGACCAGCCACTAGTGAAAGAATGTGTAGGCAAGACTGAGCACTTATATATATGTGTATATACGTAAAAAAATATTAATACATGATGTGATCTTTTCCATTTTTTATGTGTTTAGAGTTTGTAGCAATAATGATTTATGGGTTACATAGGGTGAGCCGGGCTTTCTAGCTTTCGTGGTTAACATAATGGAAAAAGCACCTCACGTATTAACACTTTTTTTATTTAGATGCGTATATTTGTGCTCGGGCTTGCTCTACGGGCACGCTTCTAGTCGCATGTCGGTATTTCGGGCTTGTATGGGAGTACCACCACTGATGGTCGTCATGCATGAGGTGTTTTTGTTCGTAGACGCGTAAAATTGAGCAAACTTCTCGAACGAAGCGGTCATGACGCTCGAGATGAATGCAAACAATTTACATTACCGCTCGTCCCGAACTTTCTTTATTCGACGTTCAAACAATATCGCAGACGTGAGAACAATGACGACATTACTGCATACATTTCAATTACTTATAACCAAAATGTACTTTGAATGAAATGTATTAATTTGTATTATAAGTTACAACACGCGTAAAATAATTACAAAATTACACCAACCTTGCCAGAGAAATTAAGCACAATATTAAAGTAATTAAAATGATAAATCAAAAATCTTTCTAGAACTTCTCCATATACAGTGTCCTGGCGTAGCGTATCACAATCTACACAGAGATTGATTCACCCACGTGGGAAGCGGCGGGCGGAGTGCACCGCGCGATCGGGTTACGTTCGTTAATCTAAAGAGCCAGAAGTGCTGCTTGATTTTAAACTGACTTTAAACGCAACATCACGAGGGGTTAATATACTGAAACTAGAATCTCCGATTACATTAAAATTTCTAATACATTTATAGAACACCCGGTAACATTATACTTAGTGATTATTAAAATGCAAACTAAAAACATTGAAATATTACAAGCACTTTTAACTGAAATCTCTATCTTTTAAAGGAAATATTGTTCGTTATTGTCAGTCTATTAATGTAAATAATGTTTTCGGAATATCATAAGTAAAAATTTACTTCGCAAACTTCTAATACACATAATACGTCATCAAAGGGAGCATAGTGACAACATTTCCTACAGGTTAAAACGTGTTATTATTATTACAAACATTACAAATATTACTTTCTTATGAATAAATCCTATAAAGTGCTTCTTTCGTCGCATAAGACTCGTATAGAAACAGGAGCGCACCCTTCCACAAAGGAAATGCATTCGGCGGTAGAATTCTATCTATAAATCGGCTAAAGTTTTTACACCGGGCGACACGTTAACGACTCCGCGAGGCCGTTTTCAGCGCGTCAAGTCTCAAGGCCGTTGAACTCGGCGCTTCAGCATCCACGGACTGCCCGAGGAATGTCTATGCGGATTACACTACGGGGATTAGTCATAGTGAAGTGTAATAATTAAAACGATTATATATTGATGCTCTGGAGAACGACTTGTATATGAATCACGTTGAATAAATTATCAAATTGAATCAATTTAAAAAAAAAGGAAATTATATTCGTTTTTCAAATATGAAAATTATACATGAAAACATTATGAGTTCATATTGCATTGAAAACAATGCAATTATAATACTAAAAATTTAGTAAAATGGCATATAATAGTGCGTTTTGTTTTCATTAAGACTAGTGAATTAGTTTACGTTCATCGTAAAATTTCACAAAACACAGTAAAACTTTTAAAAGTAATGACAAAAAACTAAACTAAGAATAGACTAATGAAAAAAATCATAGACTTTTTTTTTCATTAAAACTGCTTAGAGAGTAGTATTCTGATTCTAATTGATTGTTGATTAGCCATTTTCGTGTACGTGGATAAGGTAATTGCTTCCATATTGTAATTACAACTTTGCCTTTTGTCTTTAAAGGCAACTATTGTAATTATAAAAGTAAAGCAGCATATACGAGAGAGGTTACTACACTTATGAGTCAGTTCGTGACAGGATAATCGGTTAGATCGATAGTCGATCGCGTCAGCCCGAAGATGGTTAGTTTTTTTTGTTGCCAAACAATGAGCTCCTGACGGGGCGCATCACGACATTGACAATCAAATAGGCAGAGCTTTGACAGACAATAATGCGTGTTTTGTTCGCGACAAAAAAAAAATATAATATTGATTATTGATAAAGTTTTTGTAGAGGCGAGTGCGACAAGCCGGGATCAACGCCACATGTGTTTAAGACTAATGTTATTCCAGTTTACTCGTATATGTTTTAATAATACATATGTTTATACGCCTCGTGGTCATCAGGGAACTAGTTCTTAGGTACTTGAACATTATAAAAATAATTCCGTAAATAATCAATTAAGCTTAACTTTCTTTAAGCATAACGTAATAGCAGTGTATAAAGATCAGCCGTTAAATTACCAATTAAAACTTCAAGTATAAATGATGGACTGAACGAAGCCCCATTCGCCGTACCATACGGAATTAAAAAGGATTAATTGAACAACAAAGACGTAGAGATATGGACTAAGAAGAAGAGAGGCCAGGAAAAGGTCAGGGACGGCGGCGACTGTTCGCTAAATATTCATGGGTACATTTGCGGACCATAACAAAGAACATTTATCGCAGCCCGGACAATAAAGACCAGCGAATGACTCCAGCGCGCTCGAGGATCGTAAAATACCAAGGTGACATTGTGAGAACGTGATTCGCCCGTCAACTTACGGACCTCCGACTTTGTTCAACTTTTTTTTTTAATTAATTTCCAAAGTTTAACATTACTTTCAAGAGATTTTAAAAAAGACCCTCGTGTAAATTTTATTCGACGCCATAATTCCTTTACTAAATGCACAATTGAATATTAATGGATTTTATGATTTTAAATAATTAATATAGAAGTAAGTGATCATTTCGCAAAAGAAATACATACGTAATAGATCGTGACAGATGAGCATTTAAATTTCTTCATCTGACTCACGCGAATACACATTCATGATACCTACAACATTATGTAAATAATGGTGACTAACGGCTATATTGGTTTTGAACTGTTACAAAATAGTTTAGTTTACATAGAACATTTGTTCGAGAAGAATGTGGATACGACTGGGATAATTCAGATCTAACTTGTATCAAGAACAAATCAATATAGTAATGCAATATTGTAGTTTATGAAAAAACGACCCAGCAAAAGAAAACTAAGGACATAATTATATAACAACCAAAATGTACTAGTAGAAAAATAGAAATTCAAATATTTTCTTTCTTTAATACAATATATTTAATGACGATTGTGATATATTACACATCATTACTAGCCTTCGTTTGTTACCATGCCTCTGCTTAAAATTTTATCGATTCTTCTCGTAAAGCCTTAACAGGCATATGTTGGAGATACGTGCAATGTATCTTCAGCGATATATTAATAACGGATGTAATAAATTTCTTACGTACCTAACCGGAAAGTTATTAAAAAGAAATTGTTCTCACGGTAATATCTCTATAAAAACTTCACGGTCGGTTAGCACAGGGAACTATGAACTCTGGTCGGTGCGCGCTCGCGGGGCGGCGGACGTTAATGCGCGGTCCATGCTAATAGATCGCGACCACCCCAGGCCACGGCCGCTCCACCTCAAATGGCTGGATATTAACGTAGCCAAGGAGGAATACTACCACCCTTTCAATGTATCCCGATGTCGTATTCCTGATATGATTCATAAATGGACTAAGTAAAATTTCGGGCCTTTTATGAACCATGTAAATTAATATACTAAAAATATATCTAACACAACTAACATAGTATTAATTCCTGTACTGTAACTAATAATTACTAACCAAATATGTATCATTGCTCTAAAATAATTATTGATATTATTATTATAAACAATATTCCATATTATGGATACTGATAAAAAAAAAAACTACAAGATTAGATCCAACGTATTTTAAATTTAATTCTCATAAATTTCAATACCAACAAATTTAGTCTGTAAATGGCGGAGTTATGAAATTCGACCAATGTCACTATGCGGGACGCATTGTGAAATTAAAAAATAAACATACAAAAAAATCATAAACAACAATATTAATTACTTAATACCGTCGATTTTAATCGAAAATTATTCAAGTTTAATTAGCTTTATTTAATGTCAATAAACAATTTTAAAGTTCATAATATTGAAACGAACTTATTTTGAACGCGGAAGAAAGAATAAACAAGGCGCTAATTTATATAACGAGACCTTGTTACTTTAACTTTCAAATTAAAAATAAACACAAATTTATTGTCATAGTGAAACATCTGACAGGTTAACATGAAGATAATGAAATCTTACATTTCTCTTTGACCACTTACACCTATACTCGTACGGGAAAGTTCGATACATGTAATACGTGTCCATGAGGAGGGGCTATTTACAGGCGAGTGTGGTTAGGAATTGATTGCGATTAAAGTCCATAACGGCTAGACGTTGTAAGCATTGAAATTCCAGCTCTAACGCACACGAGTTAGAGGGGCTCCATATATTAATGTAATCCCGTAGACTAATATGCTGGCCATCGGGGTGTAAGCAAGTACGCGGGCAGGTCGTGGCTCGTAATCCAAGTAGGTGGTGTCGTATGGCACGTGTAAATATCGGAGCGGCGAATTCGCGCTCGCGTTCACGTTCGCGTGCATGACATTCCGCACGTTCGACGGATTGAGCCGTCGAGCGCGGCTGCGAGATTTACGGCAACGATAGCGGGTGCCCTTCCAGCGCGCTGATAAATAGCCCCTCTAATTATATTTACGCAGCGCCGCTCGCCGCGCGATAAATCCCCGCTAGGAATGTTACAATAACGCAGCCGTTTATGGCGGACGTTGTCCGACGCTCGCGAGCGTCGCGTCTGGCGACCGTGTTAGTTTGGCATTAGGCGAATAAGAAATAAACATTGTCTCGGCGACATATCACATCGTGAAGGTACAATATTATTAGCCCTTACTGTATTTGATATTACAAAACGCATATGATTCATTCTGTTTATCCCAATTTTGGATGTTGGTAGAGTTACTCTTTCCCGCCTGCCTAGCTACCACACTCACAGTCAGTTTACGCCTAAACAAATCATTGCTGTATTCGGGCACTCCCATATATGAAAGTCTACGGCCTCTTTGTCACTTAACTTCACCTGCATTTGTAGTTATGTTCAATGAATTGTCAATAAAAATTTAACCTAAAATGTTTTTACGCTCATTATATTTAATAAATTAACATGAAATCATAAAGTAATAATTAAAGAAAAAGTAACCAAAGACACAATTATAAACGGCTTCAACGCTGTTTGCGATCGATTTGAGGCAGTGAATATACCCGACGCAAGTTTAGGGAGGGGTGTGTAAACAAAATCTTGACGGCGGTTCACATCCATCAAGCGTGCAAATAATGAAACCGAGTCATGTCAATATTAGCGCGGGCCCTTCGGCGCCCCCGATGTATTGAATTTGCAATACGAGATAGCCTTAACGACAACAAAAGCGCTGCTAAAGGCTTTAAGTGCGAATCGTATGCACGAAGTAAAAAGGAAGCAGATCTATTGAAAACATTTCAGGTACTTTATTTTTGCGAAACGTAATGCATTCCATTTACTTTATTTCACTTTAAGATCTCGTTATTAACCGTTTAACTGCTACGCGGTGCAAAAGCGCTGCAAGCGTTAATCTCGAAAACCGCGACGATGCGCTTTTGCGCTGCGAGTTCCAGTATGTTTTTGGTGCTGCGTGGGAGTGTACGTAATCTTACGATACCTAAAAGGAGTGAGTGAATAATTAAAACAGCGTGTCAACACCACTATCTTTATCAACCAAAAAATATTGCGCTTGAAAAACTGCCGGGACGTAACTTACGACAATGTATAGTGGTAAATGGTGGTGGAATCAGGGAGACCGCAATTTTCATGCATTCTTTAAAAAAAAATGCTTAGCACTAAGACGGTTAATGTCGGAATTCCAATGAGTTCGGGAAAGCATGTGGCCCCGAGTTCTATCATTAACGACTCTCATAACCGGGTGATTCACGCGCCGGATTCAGGCTAACGCTTAATCAAACTCCGGGTCATCCACAGATCTACTAACACACTGTCCTGGTACTAATGTAATAAACCTTAAAAGATTTTATCATAGCTTACGCAATTTTAAGCGCAATTTTAACACAACAAACTTCTGGTACATCAATAACCTACATCGAGACAAGATAATGAGGGTAAATATAAAGACATGTCTTGTTTACAGCATGCCTTTCGCTCTAATATTAGTCACTCAAACAGCTGATAAGATACAATCACAAACCTGCGTACTTGAGATGCTCGTTTTAAAAATATTGTCCACGCTCAGCCGCCTGTTTGATGATATCGCGAGAGTAATTTCTCAGCGTGCGATTACTTCAGTCGATTACGACGGTATACTACGCGATATTTCATTGGTAAGTTTGAATTGTAAGCCCTATCGTCATATAATAGGAGCCACTGTCGAACCCAGAGCCGCAAAACTCTGGCGACACCGGGTGCGCAAAAAGAAACTTGCATATGGATGCGATCTGTAAACTACAAATACCGAGTCATTGACATAGTGTCGCGACATAATTTATTTGCAGCTACCCTAGCTGACATAACCACATTTATCTAGTATGTATCTCCTATGAATACGATGTGGGGTGTGTCAAGCGGCGCTGTACCCAATACCGCCCATACCTAGGCGCCGAAGGTCGGCTAGACTTTCGCCGCGCCGCCGCATTATGCGCGCGGCCCGACTCGCCTCGGGGAACTAGTCGCCTACACGAGCGTGCGACATGCGCGCGATGCGAACGCACTGCTAATTACCATACGGACAATCAGTTGCAGAGACAGAAGCCGCGACGACATTGGCCCGCCGTTGCACGCGCTTTTGTAACGATATCGGGGGGGCCTAAATTCCAGCGCTCGCTGTCTACCGGCAATTGTTCTGGGATCGCCCACGTGTCGCGGTGCTTGCACAACAAGGGCGACATTATTTAAGCAGGTGATAATTCATTCGCGTACACGGCCGTTTTCGGCCTTGTACGCGAATGGAAGACATTCCAGAATCATGGTGTGCCTCACCAGTCTCCTGATATCGAAATATTTGCTTCGTTGAACAGTTCTATAGCTCAGTATTATATAAACAATATTTTAATCACAAAGTAAGTACCAGTAAAAACAAAACAAAGTCAAAGGTAAGAGAAGGTTGTAAAAAAAAACTCGTATGTGTATTGGGGGTGAGGAACGGCCTCGCCCGCGCTCTCGCCACTGATCAGGTTACGTTCCGCAAACTCTAGATAGCTGCATGTCGACACGTCTCATTGCATACTTACACACTGACTTTGAATCTCGTATCTAGCCTTATTGTAACCTCTTTTAGCCCTCGACGTATTTAAATAGACATGACGAGGTTACGCCGCTACCTAAATCGATCGATACAAGTGTTCCTCGTGCCGGCGACGTTAGTCACAAGGTACGCATTCGTCTCGAGCGACCGGCGACTCTAAAAACGGTGTTCTAATAATCGACACTCCCATCTAAAATAGCCGTGTGACAAATGAAACCGAAAGTGATGCGTGATGCAACAGTCCCGAAATTAACTGTTGCGGGACGGGGTGCATCGGCCGAGCGGGCACGCCGCCGCCGACGCCGCCGGCGCTGCCAAGCGGCTGGCATTTTGCACTAATGACACGAATAGGATATTAGCGCGGATAACCGGCGCCGGAATCCATCTTCGGTATTCGGGACGCGTACCGATTCTAATTTAACAAGCGACCCTGTGACGTATTTAGGCGCATCCACACTGCAGCGGTTGCGACTGACGCGTCATTGGGTGCGGTTAGATAAGAGATTAACTCGGCGCGGCGCGACGTCGGCGGCGTGCAGAATAACGCGACCGTCGTCTCAGCGAAGGGCCAAGAGTGTGGGAGGGCGAGGAGGCGGGGGGTTGACACGCACACGTCGGGTCGGAGGTCCGGCCGCATTTCGCCGGCGCTCGAAAGTGAAACCGCCGGCCGGGCCTGCCGGCCGCTCAGCTGTAGAAAGTCAATGATTGCATCTGAGCAGAGACTCTGTCGGCGGACGGGCAAAAACTGTTATCGCGTCGTCGTGCTCCCGGGAAACGAAACGCCCGGGGCGAAGCCGCACGGAGAAAACATCAATATTCGCAACTGAGCGCCGGCGACCACACCGCGCGCCCTTACTCGGCCAGCCTATGCAGGGGCACTCGTTGAAACGCAAAATTTCACTTCAATTCTAAAAATAAATAACTCACTACCCGGGGCAATATCTGATAGATTAACATCAATAATAAACTAAAATTATGTCTTTAAACTTGATGTCTATCTCTATACCATTATGCCTGTATAAATTATAAACAAATTCAAACGATGTTAGTCGCTGTTAGTATTTTTTACAGCTGTTACAGTTTAATCGAGCTGAAAATATTACATGCACATGCGCGTTGTATACAAAATAAACAACAATTTTAAAATAACCTAATAGATTTTGATTATTAAAGTAAGCGGTAAACCACTGGGCCATGGAAGCAGTCAATTGGTGATGGTTTATACTGCCTGTAGAACTGTGTCGCGGGAGACTGTATAGGTAACTGCCATCGCATGTTTCGGTTAAGAAAGCGCTGTATGTAATAATAATTATAAACCAAACATCTTAAGTTAAGATTACGTTGTATAAACATCTTAAATAAATTCTCATTGTCATGAATCTAATCGGTTCCTTGTATAAGAAAAGATAGACGCCAATTAATACTTTATGGATGGAATTAAATTTATAAGTAGATATTAGAGAAAAGAATTAGTGTTCGACATTTATTGATAAGATTTATTTTATCGAATTTTCGGATGTAAAACATAAATGTGATGCAGTACCCGTTTCGCGGTTTATTTTTTACCTCTCCTTATAGCTTTATAGCGAATAACAAAAAAAAAACAAATTTAACCTAAAATAATCGATATGTGGTATGGAAAAGATATTCATAACGAACTGAAGGTTTCTGTAGGCGGGGAATAAGTTCCGATGCTCTGACGCCGAGAATTGGAGCGGTTGCCAGAAATATGTGTACACTGGAAACGTATGCTACTTAATGCACTCCATGTTTAAGGTACTGCAGACCCTGTGGCTTGGAGATTAAAATAACTGACAGCCAAATGGAAATTACCCAAAAGTTTGGAGTTGTGTGATGTAGTGTACTGTATGAATATATTTCTTGTTACACTGCAAAAAAAAGTGTCTGTATTATAACAAGAAGATAAATACTGTTATCAAATTACTTAAGCATAGATAGCACTTTAACTATGTATACTTAAACAAAGGTGGGGTGTAAACAAGTGAAAGACATTACCGGCATCTATACAGATCCGAAATTACTAAGGTACCAACATACCAACGTGTTTATGAGTTTTTTTTCCTTAATATAAGTTAATAACATTCTCGATGGTTTAATGTTACACAAAACATACTAAATCAAGACCAGTTTAAAAACTAAAATACCTGAAACGGGCATAAATACACAGACATTAAGGCACGGGTTCTAAAAATAAATCGTTAGATCTCAATTTCGCAAGATAACAGTGCATTTGCACTTAAGTGATCATTTCAATAAAAAAGTAATATTTATAAAAGCATATGCATTACAGGTCAATATCGGTGATAGATACGAAATTCTACGTACCTTATGGGTAACCGATTAAATCGTAAAAATAAAAGTGATATCACTCCGATAGCGTCTTGATATGCTAAAGTGAAACGGGAGCAATTAGAGGCTAATACTGTTGTAAGACTGCTAATTGGCAAGCTGTCTGTGGCAAAGCAAAACGAGCACCGCTTCCGGAGTGACGTAATCCTCGAGTCCCTTCCTAATTATTACATCTGATGAAATACAGCTGGAAAACACGGCAAACTTTAATGACGAATAGGAAAGTGCACATAAATTATACTACCCGTGTGTACACATGGTACAATCTATATTAATTAACCAGAAACGGTGATAATTAACATGTTTTTTATGTCTAATCTTAATTATATGAATTATAAAATATAAATACCGACCAATCATTCGTATAATTCACTACAATGAAAATTAAATCGTGTAACTTATCGCAATATCGTTTATATAACCTGTTAATCGTATTAAAATTTTAAAACTGTTAAAAATGTTTCTTTTAGTGGATTCTAGTATTACACGAAAGACGGATATAGTCGTCAAAAAGACTGAATTGTTTACTATTTATGTAATGCGTGTGCCTGCATTAAATAAAATCAACCCGCACAACACTTTGCTACTCATATATATACACACATATACATATGTACTTCAATTGACGGTGCACTTTTTAAAACAGAAATGACTTTGGTAACGATGTCGACGATATTAACATTCCTATTAATCATATCGCCTGAACTAATGGTGTGTTATTAGTGTAAGTACTCTGTTACCAGCTCTTCGTTCCTTCCTTTTCTACTTACCAAGGGGCTATGACGAACTACCACTATCCAATTGTATTATAGTAAAGTAAATCTTCGGTAGTACATGCTCGTCCGTCTTTGAGAAAAAAAAATAAAGAGTTCATTGTCCACTATGTTATGGGTCGACGGTATTTGTACTAACAAGCCCATTTGTGAATTATTAACGTTGATGTGGAATTGTGGCATAACTTTAAGTTACATGAAGTTTATGCATAAATCGTTGTCTTAAGCTGGACGGAGTATAACAATTGTCATTTCTTCGATCCATTGAAACCATTAAACACAAATTAAATACAAAATAAGGTAATTTAGCTAGATTGTTCGAGGAAAGATTCGAACACAAGTAATACTGCTGTTACCATTATTTAGCATACAAATTAAAACAACTCCTATATTCTAAAATTATTAAAATATTATTTCGCACCTCCCGATTAACCACTGTCACTTATGCGAAAATGTAATTTGTCAAGAGAAGCGTTTAAAACTTTAACATAGTAAAAAAAAATATCACTTCCAGATTTAGGCAAAATGAAGAGGTCACACCTCTACATAAACTTATAGTATATTATATTATAAAATCTTCTTATTGAAAAAGTAATATCCACATAATATTGCAAAAAGAGACAGCTAATTTTATATATTTTGCAAAAGTAACAGTCGCACCGAGGATGCGATTTGATGTAATCTTTGCCTCGTGAACATAATATTATAATGACCACACAAAACATACTTATTTCAGATATTTAAACATAATAGAAACAATAGCGCGTAAAGTACATGCTACATTATGGGGTACGTAGGCTAACGCCTCTTATCGCACGAATTAATTGAAGAATGTAGCGCAATGTAATATTATCAAAAACACCTCATGATACGTACATATTAATGTGATAAGATAACAATAATTTAACGGTAATAAGTACGTTTTAAAAAATCTACAAAATATAAGTATCTATAGCATATACCACATTTTTTTCACTGTAGCAAGTTCCTTTTTTCCATTTCATTTAAATACTCCTAAATATTCATGTGGAATTTTCGAACATAATACCAATCCCTTCGCACCATATCAATAAATTTCTAAATAATAGACGTAATACTTGTTATTACACAAAAAATTAAGTGTTACTTAACAATTTAGGAAAAATTTAATAAATAATAAAACGATTTCAATCTGCCAGAAATCAGACATTAAGCGTTCAAATTTTCTGAGATTGATGGTGTTGATTCAAATTTCCAAAATCAATAACGCATCTGCAACGGTCGAACGATATTCAAAGTAACATGGACAAGTCTTGAGACAGAAAAATATCATATTTTTAGCTACTGACTTCAAATATATTGATTGTACGAACGTTAAACAATATTTTAAGACATGTACACAAAATATTTAAATTTGTTCACCAACAATGTAAGTAGGCGACACATCTAATCGCGATAGGGTTATCATTTATGGTCTTAAGATTGTTATTATTAATTAATTACGACGGAAAGCGTAAAGCAATATAGATAAAGGCAGCTTAGAACTTTCTGGTCAAATTCCGACGCAATAGTGACCTTTGTTTGCTACTAAGGTTCAGCTCAAACCGGACGAATCAACTCTCACCCGAACGCGGAACGTAACTTACGCACTAGAAACTCGCTTATTGTTTCGTTTGCTATCCGATAGATTTAGAATCGATTGTCCGATACAATCTAGTAAAGACTCCATTTCTAGGTTTATCGATGCATTTCACTTTCGTTGCGGTGCGCCTCACGACTGCGCTTGTTTCTTATTTAGTAGGGGGAAAAAACGATGGATTATGTATGGTATCTAATTTATGGTAATGGAAATCAAAGTATTCCGAGCTATTTATTCACTTTCGAAACGATAAATCTAAGGTGGCGGCCATTAAAAATATGCTATTTCATGATACAGAATAAAGTAAAAAAAAAGTTTTATGCGCATGAAATGGTCGAAATAGAGTCAAAAGTTTATTCTAATTACCTTTAGTGAGCATTAGTCATCTTTCAAAGAACAAATAAACTACTAAATTATTAATTAAAAAAGGCCCATCAGGACAGCCTGGGTTTTTACATTGAGACAACCAGAATTAAATTTTTGAATTAACTGCTTTCATCAACATACCTCAGCTTCAAAGAACAATTAATTTCAGACTGCTTAATTACATGTTTAAATTAAAAGAATTCATTGGACAATTTTGGGTTTTTTACTGTCTAATGGTCACAATTTACACAAATTCAAATGCAATGAATAAAAAAAGTAAACCAGTTTAAGACTATTTTTAAAATAATATATTATTTAAATTTGCTTTTGTTTACAAAACATTAAAAATTCATTAATACTCAATAACTTTAAATTATTGCAAATCGGGAACTATGTTTGAATATTGATTGTTGCTTTATTAAAAAATGAAAAATAGGAAACATGTTTTCTGTTAGCAAGGATTTAAAATTTTAACTTTAGTTTCTTGAAATTTATTACACTGAATTGTACAAACAAGACATCTTTTTTTTATGAAATTTACAAAAGCACATTACTAAGAAAGTTAACCATGAAAAAAAATATAAGGTATGAATATTTAAAAAAAAAATCAGTAAATAAGTTCATTAAGATATTTTGTCAATTAATGGATATGTAAAATTAATGGATAAGTAAAAATGGAAATAATACAAAATTTTTTAAAAAAGGTTATATTATTTTAGGAACCACTGTCCTATTTATATATTATTATTATCTAACTTCTAATGTTATCAATTTTACAAAATTTCTAATGGATACTTTTAAAGCATAATTTTATTAATCAAGAAGTATTTGTTTCCATTGTTTTACATATATTACATATGTATTACATAATTTTTGTTCAGAAATTTAAGATGATAAATGCAGTAACAAAAACAAAACCTCTTTTTTAATAATAATGTTGACAATATCATTCAAACATTTCTTTCCCATGTTTTTAATCATTATTATTAATTACATACACATATTGAAAACAAAACAAAATGATTAAAATTAATCTAATTTTATTTTTCATAAAACTTAAGTAAAACCATTGTTATTAAAAATATGTAATTATTACAATATTATCATTTTAATGAAACAATAAAACTGAACTTCACTATTGTCCTGGTAAAGGCAAAAATAACAGCCTTATCTAAAATTATCAAGGTACTTGGCGCTCATCAGTCATGTTTATCATGAACATGGAGATAAATATTATAGCCATAGTGTTGTACATCCATAGCGAACACACATTCCTCAACAAATCAAGTGTATTCACAACTATCAACTGTGTGTACAGAACATTTGCAGTATATCTATGACACATAATGCTCAAGCAATTATTGTACATAAACTATCAACATTGGCCATGAATTACTCTTGAGTGCTGACAATTATGCAGAAGTTAAACTTTAAAGATCTTGTATTACACAAAACAATTTTTCTAAATTCTATATTTTTTTAACACATACAAATTAGTAGATAATTTTTTGAGCCACAAGGGACTATGATTTTTAATTGAAAAGTTTCGAAATGTAAAATAAACACAAGAATTTGCTTTAGTCTTTTAATTATGATATAAATTTTGATAACGAGTATTTTAACAAAAGTTCTAGAACTATTATTCTTAACGTATCGTATGAAAGGTGAACGTGCAACTTTTTTAAAAGTAACGAGTAGTGTCAAAGTAAAGCTAACTGACCTTGCAAAAGGAGTCTGCTCGACGTGGTAGACATCTGTGATGGGCTCCGAGCGCATGATGCTACGGAGCCGCTCCTCAGACAGCTCCAAAAGTCCATCACTGCCCGTCTTGAAGTCAGCCTTGCTCAAACCACTAATAACACTCATTTTCAAACGTGTAGACGACTAACCGTGTCGAACCGAAAACCTCTCAAATGTCACAGAATAAACCACAGTAGTTCTTAAATATTAAAAAAAAACACTTATATACAAAACTGAGACATCAATTAGGACATAAAAAACATTTTAAATGCCTCCAATTTTTCTAAAGGTAACTGAATGCTCTCCCTTGTCATTGCGAGAGGCGGTTACGGTTTCGAAGGCTTCAGCTCCACTTTAATATGACACGATTTAAACAAACATTTGTATCAATTCATCATTATTTGCAATGAAAAGTAATATGTTGTTTATTTACACACGCGTTACGAAAAAAAAAACTAAAAATTGACAAGCGCGTTTGGACAGCTGCGCATCGACGAGTCGACCGCACTTCGCCGTACACGTTTCTGCCACTCAGACTCGCGGCGCACTCGGAACAGCCGATACAATTCAAAATCTGAATCAAGCATGTTGCTTTTCCGTTGCGTTAAGTTCGAAAGTTGAATAGCAACACTGTACGTCACATCGAGATTATTCCAACATTTTTTCGTATAGATGGCAGTTGTTTAAAAAAAATTCTTAAGATAAAAGTATATAGGATCTGTATTAGTATAAAATAAGATACAAAATTTATTACTCAGAATATTTTTAATAATGCCTTCTGTGAAGATAAATATATCTATTTTATTAAATACTATGCTACGACATTCAACAGAGACAGATAATTAGCGACATCTAGTCGTAAATGTTCTGATGTTATATTACACTACATCTGTAATGTGATATTACACACATAGATAGCTCTGTATCGTTGTGATTGAAACTTTCTTAACTTATACAATGGAAATTAATTTTAAGTACTTCATGAAACCATTTAATAACTCTCAATAGAAAGGAAACTGAATGTTTTGTTTAGATTACTTTTCATTTTTTTACCTGTTTCGGAGAGATATCGGTACGCGTATGCATACAGTATGCTCCTACCATAATAAAAGTAAAAACTTTTGTAAAAACATTTATTACATATTACATAAAAATATCTATCTAATAACTTAAAATTATTACATACAAAGGAATCAATATCGACGTGTTTGTACATAAGATGTAATATTTTCAAGTAATAATGGTACTAAATGTCAATGTTTAGACATTTTCTATTTCTTTTCACAGAGTAATATAATAATTCATATTATATTGAAGTCAATACGCTGGTGAATTTTTACCAACTGATTGGCTAAATGTTAAAATATAAAAATTAGAAAATGTTCCTTATACGCTTTTATTATTTCTAGAAGATTAAGCATCTTATCTTTAAAAATGTCTTATTTGTTACATCAACAAGTAATTCCGTTGTGTGGGGTTCCTACAAATAAATAATATTAGCACAAAATATATATTAGTAGAGAAATGTCGATTGCTAAGATGAATTGGTATATATCTTGCCCACGAATCAATTTTGTCACTTTGGTTATTATGATGAACACAAACGGTAACATATCTGAGATATAACTTTTTACGGCATAATATAATAACATCAACTACGACTTCATTAAATAATATCGTATGTAAATTTTCAGGTGAACTCGTTATTCAGTATTCGATATTATTTATTAATATCCTAAGTAATAAACTACAGACGACGCATTAAAAAAATTAATTAATTATGCAATAAAAATGTATCTATCTAGTAAGAGTTACTCGGTCGTTAGAATTTTATAGATAGTTGCTTATTTCCGAAGTCATCACTTGGTACATAATTACATAGCATTTTAAGAGAGATAATATCCAAGCACTTATCTATCTTAAGAAACCAAATGTAAAAAGTACCTTTTTCAAACAATAAGAGTTAAATGCAAAATACAAATTATTATTTATTTAATTAAGACTGCAAGGCCACTTGTATTATCAAATAATTATAACTCAGTTTCCAAAAATTGAGCCCCATTTTGGCAAATTGCGAACAACTAAGTAAAATAACTGAATCACATAAACATTTACCAATTAAACATTACAGACTACTGTTAATTTATAAAGATAATAATATAGCAAATATGGTTAAGTTTTGTTTGAAAATAATTAATAAAAATATATATCTACTTTTAATTAACGAAATTTTTTTAAAATTTAATAACAAAACGATGCTTTGTCCATTTGGAATCTACATTCAACAGTCGTTCTTTCCTCTCTATACTATATATCATCCACATACGACTCTTCACACCCTATAACGTATAAGTTTTATTGTAGCAATAAGCGAAAAGGTAATTTAAATCACACAATTAATGAAATTTGATTACAGAGTTTAAATAAAAAAAGTTTAAGTATAAAAAGTAACAAACGGAAAGAAGCATACACTTTATAATAAATAACATGGAATTATTCAGAGTAACCAAACGTCGATTGCGTTTAATATACACTTTTTATCGTCTACGATATCTCATGTGCACAATTTTTTTTATGTTTTTTTATGTCGCGACAATGACTGAAGCGCGCTCGTTGCTGTTTCTAGCACGCACATGTATAACCCAACAATGCTGTTATGGCCGCAGATTCACATTGTAGTTTATGTAGGTGGTAACTAGCGGGAGTTCAAAGAAACCCTATTACTATCCAGAGTTTAATACATAATTTATTGATTTACATATGATATTGATAGCTAAACATAAAAAAAATCAAAAATTAGTTTGCCTATTTCTGCTTTTTATAATCGCAAATTTTACGACTGAAATACATTCTTAAAGCGTTCGACGTGGGGCGGTCGCACCCCTAACACCCCCTGAGGATGTCACATGTAGTGTCGAAACAAGTTGAGAATGTACTTTAGGCTTAGTATTTGCGAATAAACAAATCGAAAATTAGAATAATAAAAATTCATTTCCATTTTATTTGCATTTAAATATATATTTTTCGTTTTGGTAGCTCGTTTTGGTAGATTTGACAAATAAAAAAACAAATCCATATAAAAATCATCGTTCGTTAGACTTTTCGCGGCTTAATTAACTGAGTGGCCTTGGTACAAAAAGCGATACGTAATTAACGTTCACTATAACAAGAGTGATGCAACACGCCGAAACAGACACCCGCTGACACCGATACAACGATAAACCCAATCGAACGCCGGTTCAAAATGTCCAGCATTGAACTTTAGTTCATAACCAATGTCAGATCTATTATTTAACACTCATGACTGAAATAATGTGTGTCATAGTTATAAGCGATGTAGTTGTAACTAACATTAACAGGGGGTAACGAAAATTTAAACGTTAATAAATTTATTCACTAACACTTTTACCAAGTCAGTTTTATATTATATTAATTCGTGGCACAGTATTTTTGATTTCAGAAATAAATTGAAAATTAGTCTACATTCTAGTGTTGATTATGGTATAAAACTGATAGTCTTCACTATTGTCATTGATTCTATAACAATTAATGTTGCAAAGTGGTATTTCGGAGGATCTATACCATTTATTAATAGATTGCGTCAGGAACTGAGCCGTCCAGAAATGAGTTTGTAAAGTCCCTTAAACTGAACAAGCTCGGAGTTGGCTTGTTTAATGGAATACTATCGCATCCAAAAACTTGTGCTTGTTCATATTCATGGCGCAATTAGTATGTCGTATGATAGTTTATTAATATCAGTTTTTAAGTTATTTGATTTTTGGTTTTAGTATAATCTGTTAGGACCGACGTGTTTAAATAGTGCAAAGGCCGTGAAATATATTTTTTTTTTGTAAAACATTAAAGAAATAAGTACGGAAACGAATAAATCTCGTGTATGCCAGCTGCATTCAGGGGTTGGGCGGATATATCAGACACTCGTACGCAAAGGGTTAATATAGCAGGCGTGAGTGAGCACGGGGCGTGTGTACAATAATTAATTATAAAATTATGTAAACAATCAAGTTGTAGGTTGAAAATCAGTGAGTTGTCTAGACGATGTCAACTTTTACACTGAACTACGACCATTTTGTACCGTTGCAGTATACATAGGGGCTAAGAATATGCGTAAACATTTGTTAATACCTCGCAAATCAGTCGTTTGTATTTATTTCTGATACATGTTTTATATTTTTAGCGCTTGATTATATAATTACACGCCAGTCCTATTTATACTACAGTACCAAAAAGAAAAAAAAAATTAATCATTTCATAACAAAGTTTGAGCAAAATATATAGAGTTCTTTAACCCTTTCCAATCATTGCTACTGATTTTATTTTAAGCGATTAGACATAAAAAAGATATATATAATCAAATGACCATTACATCACGTTGGAACAAGTGGGAACACTTCATTGACTAAGTCTATAATGGTACGGACGTCTTCCTCTGATAGTCTCTCCTCACTTTCTTGGACAATCTGAAATAAGAATATTACTGATTATATTCCAAAAAAATAAAACAGAAATAATTAAAGCCCTTAAAAAAACAGTATTGCCCCTTGTGAGGCCTTCGTCCCTCCTTGGGAATCACTGCTATGGTCTAAATGCAGGAAAAAGGAGCACACCATCGTATCTACCATCTACCTATATAACAGACGTGTGGAGAGCCAACTACAAACTTAGAAAATTATAACGAGTATGTATTTATACAATTTCCTCCGCGTTTTTTTACATTATACGGACTTGTACCTGACCACGATCGCACCTGATGGTAAGTGAGATGTGTCTTGAAGAAGCCTATTCACTCTTCTCTTGAAAATCTCCGTCATATCTAGACGAAACACAGACGCTGGCAGGCTATTTCAATCCTTTGTCGTTCGCATTAAGAAGGATGAAGCAAATCGCTATGTTCTTCTGCGCGGGATATCGACAGCAAAGGAATGAATGCCCGCCATTAACTATACGTCCGATGGTGGTATTAAATCGTGCAACTCGTGCGCATACTCACCGAAATGTAATCGGTAGAACACCCAGAGACTAGCTATTTTACGTCGATGAACCAAGCTATCCAGTCAAGTACTGAAAAGCTCAGGTCACCAACAAATCTCTTGACCCGCCTCACAATCTAATCCAAAGTCGCCAGTTAATAGTTAGCAGCACCTGCCCAGATGTATCAGGAGTACTCTACACACGACCGGATCTGAACTTTATACAGGGTCAGTAGCTGTCCTGGTGTGAAGTATCGCCGCACTGCAGTAAGTAACCAAGTTCCCTTGCAGCGACTTTCGCTTTCAAACGCCTAAAGTTGAGGTAAGACCATATTTCGATTCCTACCAACTGAAAGCGGTAGGTGTACTTGAATTTTGGAATGTGGGAGCCAAGGTCAAAGGGCAAGTCTCCGCCGTGAAAAGACACGCCTGTTTTGGTGGGATAGAATCTCATGAAATTGGCATTTCCGCAATCAGAGACTGCCTCCAACGTGCGATCCAACTGCTCAACCATAGCCTCTCTTAGAGTTTCTACTCTGTCATGACTGGTCTGTGGATTAGTCAGGTACCTCTTTACATTTTTGTCGAGTGCGTCGGCCTGGCTGCGGCTAAGCAGCGGCTGGTCAACGCTCGCCGGCCAAAGCTAGAAATGGACATAGAGGAAGAGGTGGCGGAGATAACCCGCCGCAACCGCGAGCTGCGGTCGAGGCACATCGCCACCAAGAACTCCTCCGGAGCAGACGAGACGGCCACAACCAAAGCCTTGGCCAGACAGGCCGAGGCAGAAGTTGAGGCCATTCTGCACGTGGCCTCGAAGTCCTCTAATTTAAAGG
>DWQX01000507.1:0-41561 GCA_018245475.1 Pharmacophagus antenor | reverse complement strand
AAACCGCATGAGGGCTTTCCAGGCGGTGTTGTTTGTCGCTATCGACTGTATAGTGGCCGATAGCGATAGGTCATCTCTGATAGCGGCGCGAAGTGCGCCGCGTTCCCTATTCCAGGCGGGACACTCTTCCAGCGTGTGCTGGGCTGTCTCGTCTGGACAGCGGTCGCAGTGGTGGCACCTTGCCGATTCCTCTCTCGTCGGCATAGCAAACTACGCCAACCCGTCTTAAGTTTGCGCCCCGCAGCACCCAATCGTAGCCTATGTTCCACAGGAGCGGCCCGAGGACCGACCCCTGCGGAACACCACGTTTCACCGGCCTCTCACTCCAACCATCTTTAGTCGGGAACTGCACTGCTCTATCCGACAAATAGGCGTCTATTATATGACACAAATAGTCGGGTACGTCATGGTATTTTAAGGCCTTCTTGATACAGTCCCAAGGGAGGGAGTTGTAGGCGTTGGCGATGTCCTAGGACACCGCCAAGACGACAACACCCCGAGACGTGGCCTCCTCCGAAAGGGCCCTCACCCGCGAGATCGCGTCTAGCGTGGACCTACCCCTCCGGAAACCAAACTGACAATCGGCCAGATCAGGCCCTACCGTCTCCAGATGCTTGACGAGGCGAGCTTAAATGGCACGCTCAAAGAGCTTGCTCACCTCGCAGAGCAAGACAATGGGCCGATACGCCGACGACGAATCAGCTGGACGCCCTTCCTTTCTTAGCAGCACCAGCTTCCCCATTCCATGAACGGGGGAAAACACCCTGCTCGAGGCAGGCGGTAAATAACCGCCTTAACCTGTTATCCAGGGCCTTGAGGGCCAACACCCAGGCGCGACCAGGGATTCCGTCAAGGCCTGGGGCGGTGTTCTTGGCTTACAGCCTAAGCACCGCAGCCCCCAGCTCCCCCATAGACACTTCAGGCACCTCTGCCTCCTCCGCGAGCTCCTGAAGAGCTGACATCTCCGGTGGCTCGAACTCCCCAGCGTCCGGGAATAAAGCTGTCACCACCCTTTCCAGCAACTCTGGCTGGAGATTTTGCGTGAGCGGGGGAGCCCATGGGCGAAGCTTGCTCCGCACCATTTTGTACGGGCGTCCCCACGGGTCGCTGTTGACAGTCCCCAGCAGCTGTTCCCAAGCGTCGGCTCTTGCCCTGCATATAGCCATCTGAAGGTCATGGGCGCACTTTCTATATGCGGCGTACAGTTCGGTCTCCCGGGCCTCATCCCGACGCCGTCGCCTTCGACTTCTGGTATGTTAGCGCCTCGCACTGACGCACGCACTGCGTAGCTGCGCTATCTCCGGAGGCCACCAGTATACCTGCCGTCTGGGCGGGAGAGGCCGAACGCGGGGCATCGCCGCATCGCATATCCGAGTCATGCTCACCCTAAACCATTCCGCCTCTATCTCAATCTCAATGTCCTCAGTATCCGGCGCGGGCAGCCAAGCCTGCATCAGCGACGCCTCCACCAAAACATCTTTGTCAAGGGGTTTCCACGCCCACCTCGGCCTATTCTCGCACGGAGGCCGTATTGCGCTGCTCGGGATTGCCGGAAGAGCGGAGACGTGGAACTCTTCCACAACACCTCCGCGCGCACGGAGCCGGAGACCCCCAAGCCGTGGTTTTGGCAATGAGGTCTCCAGCCACAAGCACAGGATGCGGATGACATCTTCGGATGAGAGCCCCTAAGTCCACCAAGAACGGCTTAAAATCAGCGAGGGTCTTGTTGGGTGAGAAATATACTATGATCACCACAACTTCTATAAAGAAAGCCGCCACATACCCATTGCCCCTTTACTGCCTTGTCAAAGGGTGGGGAGCCTGCCGCAGTCTGCATCATAATCGCCACTATGCCATCTAAGTTCCCAACCCAGTTATCCCTGGGAGGGACCGAATAAGGTTCGGCGACTACAGCCACATTTATCAACCACTCTGCCATGCTCTGCAGTAAAAGATCCTGAGCTCTAGCAGAGTGATTGAGATTCGCCTGCAGGAAGTTCCATGCCATAATTACTATGACAGGTTTATCGGCTCCAACGGCACCAAAAAAATGAGCACTGTTAGACGGGCCCAATGGCTGGGATAATAAGGCCTTTGTGCCTTTGTCAGTTTGACCCGTCTTCGTCTTCCTCTTAGCGGGAGCAGTGCATGCCGCACTCCCCACCTCATATCCAGCAGGCTTCTTGGCCACTTCGCATAGCGGGCAGTGCGGCGCGGCCTGGCATTGGACGGCCTTGTGCTCCGGCTTGCCGCACCGGTAACACCAGTCGGCACGGTCCGTCTCTGAGGTGCACCGCGCTCTAACATGCCCCCTCTCTAAGCAGCGGTAGCACCTCAGAGGCCTCCGCTCCAACATTCGCACCCGTGCCGAGGTCCAGCCCACAAGCAGCCTGCCCTTTCCCACCACTATGTTAGCCGCACCAACCGGACAACGAACAAACACCGTCCCGGTGTCTGCCAGACCTTGGCGAATCTGCCCCGACTTTAATGTTATCGACTCGGCACTGACCTGCCTCCGACAATGCCGCGGCCACATCTTCGGCAGTGACCGAGTCATCTAATTCCGTAATCCGCAGGTCCACACACTTCTGGAGTCTTGTCACCTTTACGGCGTCACTAGGGAGGATCTCCCGCAGCTTTTCAGCGAGAGAATCAGCCTTGTCACCACTCTTTGCCCCCGGTACCTCGAGAATCCTAGCTCCCGTAGCGGCAATCCGGAAGCGAACCGCGTCGATGCCGAGGTCTGGCAACTTTATTTTGGCCTTGGCCTCCTTAATAATGGTCTCATAAGTAAGGCCATTCTGTACCGCCCCAGGCTGCAGCGTCATTACGACCGCCATAGAACGAGGCGGTCGAGGCTTGGCTGGACGCACTTGACTTTGTGCCTTGGGCTGCGGAGCAGCGGCCTTCTTCTCCCTACTCTTCACCACCGTCGCCCAACCCTCTTCCTGTGAGGAAGAAGTGGGAGGTGGCTGAGTAGGGGGTTCGGTTTGTGTCGTTGTCGGCGTTGGGATCGCTACGCCACCGGCCTTCTTTCTACTCCTCTTGGCTTTTTTTACCGCCTTAGCGGTTGAGCCTTCAGCCGCTGTCGCAGTCGACTGCGAACATCCGGCGAGTTCGCCTTTGTCGCAAGTCTTGCTTGCTCCTCCTTTTTCTTATCCGCCGTAAGTGCCGGGCGGAAACGCTTCTCTGGCAGAAGATGATCTTCTATGCCGGCAAAGCATGCATTTAGCATATTGCCGAATGCGCGCAAAAGCGCCGCATCTCGCTCTTTAGAAGCATTTCCTGTGACACTTTCCTGAATGCCATCCTGCCGATGCTGACCGCCTTGGCGCAGCTTCTCGAGCTCGCTTTTAATGTCCGCCAACATTTTCTTCTGTTCCACCAACTCGGCCTCCAGACGGCTGTTAGACTCCTGGAGCTGCTTATTAGCCTTCAGCAGCTTGTCATTAGCTGCCTGTAGCCTCCTGGTTTCGACTCGAAGAACCGGCGCAAGTCCTGAACCGAAACTTTCAGTTTCCAGATTTTTTACTAACGCCCATAATGACGTCCAGCCGCCTCAGTACCTCTTTATGGAGGTCGGTCTTCGACATCTCCTCCTCGCCCGTGGACGACTCAAGGATTCTCACCGACCTCGTAAGCACCCGGCGGTTGAAGTCAGCCAACTCTTGTTGAGCACGCAACATCGTCTCCTTTCGTTTGGTGGCATTCAGTAAAGCCTTGGCTTTGGCTAGCTCAACATTCTCCCCTGTACTTGGCGGTCGGCCTCTCCCTTTCTTCGCCGCACCCGTACCCTTCTTCCTTTGGCCCTCCCTTGTCAACGTAGGAACCTCCGAGTCGTCCGTATCGGTATCGTCGTCGTCCGAGCGGAAGCGCTTAGCACCTCGCCAGAACTTCGATCGCGGCACGGAAAGGGATCCCACCGTCTTCATACTACGGATTGAATCCGCATCAGAACAGTCGGCGGACTTGTCAGTCTTTTTTGAGTTGCTGGTTTTCGCGACTTTCTCTCCCTCCATCCTCTCTAATATAACTATACCTTCTTTTTCGCTTCCGACATGATCGCAAAAGAACGCTCTCGTCGCAAACAACACTTATCGGTCGCACCGATTGCCTGACAAGACTCGCGAACCAGTATTCGGTCACCCACCTGCCACTGCGTTACCGTGGTCAGGTGGGTTCCAGGGCGGACGACGAGGACGTAACTGTTCACACTTGGGGGCCCGCCCCAATAACAATGCTACTAATATTATGCCCAATTTAATTAATTATAAATTTACCTCTGCATTGTTCTAACAGGGATATATGTGCTGTTGTAAATAATTAATTTAAATTACAATATTCATTTAACACAAGATAATCTCTTTAAAAAAAATTTAATTATCTTTTTCCTGTAGTTTTCTATAGGTCTTGTATGCGTCTTTTCTCTAGACTTACTCGTGACCTTAATGCTCTTCGAAGTTGCATATAATCGTGGGAACTGACTACACTACGTACTAAGAAATTATTAACTTATGTTTTCACTTTTTTACTTTTTTTATCCTTGGTGCAACGACTATTCACAGAGGTGGCATTAAGTAAACACGCATGTCTTGTGCTATATGAATTAAACATCCCTTTGGATTATTTGTTATTATTATCTCTTGATGATTGTTTTTATTACATCGCCTTTTAAATTTTTAGTTACGATAGAATTTGGTATGATCTCGAACATCTTAGATCCATATTTTTGAATAAGAAATTAATGGTCAAGTGCGTGTCACACCGCGAAAGGTTCTGTAACATAGAGACATAAAATCACGTTACTTGTAAATATGAATTCATTATTTTATTTTGGTATAATGGCAATAGATTTGCACAATCAATAATATTCACACACATCCTGTAATTGATGTTGTATACGTATAAAAAGTATGGATTATACTACATTATTATTTAGGATAACTTTAGATCTTCCTCAAAGATTAATGCAATAAATTCGAATCATTGCAAAGATTTAAAACATGAATTTTGGTTGCTTTCCACTCATAGTTCAAAAAGTATTAAACATTAATACACTGATATAGCCGAACTTTTTACAGTTAGTTTTAGTAATACTATACTGGTATAAGATATTGTGTAACAGATCATAACTGTAGTTTAATTTGATCTTAACAACTAATGATGTATAATAACTGAAGATGCATTTTTTTCGATTATCACGTTCACGCCGGGGCCGACATTCTTGTTTCTTCTCGTGGGCAGCAAGTGTATTTAACGAAAGGTTTAAGAACATTTTTATCGATAAAAGTAATTCGTATTAATGATACGACATATTGTAATAGTGTTACCTTTGCCTATTTTAAAGTATTTACCGTTAAATCAATTGAAGATAGTGAATGTATTGTCGGCGTACGTACCGCCTGATGAACGATTAGTGTGACCCACCGGTGGGTCACGCTGGCGTGAACGTGTTAATTTAAGTTTGTAATCAGTCATTGGCTCACTTCAATACATAATACATCAAAGTTTTACATCATACATCAAAAATTTGTTGGCGAAAAAATTACGAAGTGTTCGTAAGTTAATTGTCGCTTCCTCAACAATGTCACTGACTACATCGCCCTTCTAAATGCAACACAGATAATTGTCTCGTCCAATGTAATTTCAACGCCATTACAGCATTGTTGGTTTTCGGCAGTCATACATATGAGAGCCAGAGTATTCTGAGCAAGCACGCTTCACCGTGTAGTCTGATTGTCACTCAAGGTCACATGAACCTTATATGTAAATAAAACGTATTAAGGTTAACACTCTTCTGTTGCAAACTCCAAAATTTTATTTCGTCTAATTAACATTTTCTTCCATATTCCACAATAACCGGTGACGAATAGTAACTAAAAAATGTTTAATTCGTCAATCAAAAGATATAAAAACATGTTTTTAAATCTAAATGATTCGCTAGACGCTGGATTTCTCAATGATTTTACGCAACCGGCATGAAAATGTTTTCTTATAATAGCTGCAAAAAGTTAAAACGTGTAGTAATGTTCATATTGAACCTAATTATACTATATAATACCTTATTATACTATGTTAAAAATTAAATCACTAATAAAATGTTAAAATGTTGCCTTCTTTTTAATGGTTGCTAGGCAACGCTTTATTATATAACATTCGATCTTCATTATGGCTCAAGTTTACGTTTGTACGTACCTAGACGTCCTGCAACAAGAGAGACCTGGCAACTTACTTTCATATATATTTTTAATACAAGTGAGTCAGTAGCCGTACACTTTCGCAGTGTTACCTGATAGTCTGAGAGTACAGTGTACGACCGCAGAATACTAAATACTTAGCCTAAAATGGTCGGCACAGGTGTGACCGATTGAGTACCGAAGATCCACACTAATACCGTTATCCATATTGAGAGCACAGTTCTTATTGTTCGAGAATATATATTATAGTGTATCGAAGGGCCGCGAGAACTCTATGTGTGAGTGGTCATACCTAAAACTGTTGCAATTCGTTTAAACAGGTTTTTTGTTTACAATCATATCTTCCACTCTGTGCTGTGTATACCAGCACATTTTTAATGTTTCACTACAATATCGTTTTCATGGAACACAAATATCAAAATTTTATATTTATGTTTTTAAATGTACGCTATTATACGTTTTTAAATTAATTTATCATGTAAATAGTTCACTTTATGGCATTATATATATATATATTATGTCTATACGCAACTGCATGCATGTAATAGCGTGACTCATACATCAAGTGTCGTACGCGGAAAAATGTCACGGGCTTCATTATAGTTTTTACCACATGTACTTATTGTCTATATTATAAACATGTTTTATTAAGTTTTACTATATGAATAGGTTATTTTTGATATTTTAACCCTTTACATTCGATGTAGAGACAATTGCAACTCTTACAGAAAATTATTTTTTCTTATTGCTTTGTTTTTTTTATCGATTATGGGCTAACACCTCGATTACCACTGATGTTAAGTGACAGAGTCCGTAGATGGAGTCATTGCCCAGATTACTTCTGGTACTCTCGTGTAGAACTTCCTAACCACAGCAATGCTGTTATGGCGGCAGATTTACCTTGCGGATGGTAGCTAGCCAAGAAGATTCGAAAAACTCTTCTACCGGCTATACTTGTACCTCGGCACCTCCACGATAAACGATTACGCCACAGAGGCTCTCGAAATAAATACAAAAATGACAGGCAGTATTTTTTACTGACATCCTGGTACAAATATAAGCAGTACTCCCCGCGAAGGTTCGAAAGTACCACGATTGTCTTAAACACTAGTTTATCGGATTTTATTATTTAGCGAAACGAATATTTATTTGAAAATTAACATTGATATATAACATTTTTATGGACTATATTGAAGTTGATATGGTGCAGGTATTTGATCTCGAAATACAACAAGACATTCGTGAAAAAATAAATAATAATATACTCGTAAATATCAAGTCAATTTATAGTTTACCTATATCACACATTAACGACAATTTTTATATACATGAATGTTATAGATCTCTCCAACTTTGATATCCTATGCGACATAAATTTACACAACGTCACAATCGTTTACAAACACCTCTTGAGCGCTCAACATTTTTATCGTGCTTCACTTTAATGTGCGCGCGGAGTATGCCACTCTTGGGTATTCATAACTTGCTGAGGCAAACTCTATTAACTAAAAGTCATCGCAAACTCAATGATAGTTATTTTAACAATAGCCACTTTCACATTTCAATGCGTATCTACTATAAAATACGTGCTGGGTGTTAATAATTAATAATGAATCCAAAAAAAAAGATCTATTCAAATATAATCTTCAATCTAGATGAATATCATCCTAATTTGATTCGATTGTAATGACATATAATTTCGACATTATATATTTCCCATCAGTGTTTTTCATAATGAGATACAATCAAGCAGTTACTTTGTTTACCGCTTCAATTTCATTATAAAATGATGTTTTGCTTTTAAATTAGAATTTTTTTTTTTTCTTATTCTTAATTTTTATTTTTCAATATTTGAAATCACAACAACAAGTACTAACATATTTCGAATAAGAATTACAAATACAATTGTTAATATTTCACATACCTTATTTGCTCATTAGTTCATCGAATGAATTTAACCTTTACCCAGTTTTCATCGCTTAACTGCAATGTAAAAAGAGTTTACGTTATTGTTAGGATGACATCACACGAATTCAATTGTTTTACCTGACTATCTAGGTCTAGATATCGTCTGACTCATCATGTACTAACCGATCCGGTTTGCCCGCCCTATGATTTAGACACAATCACGCACAAACCACACTTGTAAGAATTTTTTTATTCCATAATAGAGTAACATTTCTATTTCACATGATGATACAAATAGGCCGTAGATGGTGAAGCATATTCCACCAAAACACTATCTGGCTGACACATTTATGACTACCGGAATATAACAATGCTATTATGGCGATATATTACCATCGAGGGTAGCAAGCCAAAGTTGATTCGGAAAACAATACCGCCATCTAGACATATAATCCAAGAATTGAACCATTGCGCCACATAGACAGATTTTTATAAAAATAATGTATTTAATATTAGCATGTTGCCGCAAACGACGGCTTTTTTTTTGAAATGTGATAATATTCATGGCTCATTCATTAACCATGAAAAAAATGTGTTTCTGACCATAATCGTTAAATTAAAAATGTGCGACATCGTGTTAATCATGACAGTTACCATGAAAATTTTAATTAATGTTGTGTACTGTAATATAAGACTATTTTAGTTCGGTACTTTGAAATAAAACGCTTTCATTAGATGATACCATCCATTCGAATTATCTATATACATACAATATAGACTGTAACTTAGTATAGAAGGCAACAAAAACGTCAAAGTAATCGTAGAAAATGGAAGCGTAATCACAGAAAATTGTAGTGAAACATGGCAACCGATTTTGCACGACGCTGTACTAACGATAACAATCGAACACTGCTGACACAAACAGTTTCAAGCCCGCCAGTGAGCTCTGAACGGAAAATGCTGTTATTTGTTTTTCTACTTCCTGTTAATACAGCCCCAAGTCATTTTACATGCAGTGATGTGGAATTATTGTCTTATTTCATTGATATATTTTTGTGACTATGACTTTTTAATGACCGATTGTTATGGCAGAAATAGTATGCCTGTATCTAACACCTGACACAAAAAGAAATTGTCATGTTTTACATGTGATAACATATCCCCCGAACTGTTTAAATAATTTTATTTTTTTTTTGTTGAAAAGGTGACTCCGTCAAGAAAGTTCTTCAAGAAAAGAATTCATTAACACGTTAGAAGACTTTCCGCTCTTATCTTGTTTAAAATTTTAAAGGTTTTAGTTTCACATGGAGACGTTTTTAAATTTTGGTTAAATGTTTAATTATGAGATTAGCATGTAAACATTTTCTGCAAGTATAGTAACATCATTATCATCAATTTATAGACGCCTATACCCAGATCGACGATCCATGGCGATAGGTTTTAATTTATCGGTTATGGGCTAACACTTGACCATGATTTCACCTGATGATAAGTCACAATGTGACCGTATTTGGCGTGTACGTCCAAAATATATCTGGTTCACGCATGTTTGACTATATATGCCAGAATACAAGCAATGCTATTATAGCGCAAATTGACATCGAGGGTGGTCGCTACTTGCCAGGTCGATTCGAAAAAGCCTACCACCGGATAGTGGTAGGGTCAAGTCTAAATAGACTCCACTACACCTATGACCCGCGAATCTAATCCGAGATCTTCGGAACAAGGCAAGCGGTAAACCACCTTTGGACTGCCCCACTATTTCTAAATTCAGGACACGATGCTCTAAATATGCCTGGCAGTCAATGGATTAAATAGAATTAAAAAAGGTGCCGATATATTTAACAAAAATTAATTTTATCTTCACGGCAAACGTAATTTTTTTAACGTAATTTAATTAAACGTTACGATTGTAATGATTGAGCTCTAGGCATTAGCGTCGCGAAACTACGGAGCAGTAATTCAATTCACATTTCTGCTTGAGTTCATATTGTAGTTGTAATTGTACACGTTTAGGCAATTTGTAAAGCGCGATAGTGCCGCCCGCTACTTGTGTTTCAACAACGAACACAAACAAATTGCTACAGATTTGTGTCGCCCTCCATTAACAACCGTAGTAGACATTGTTTTAACTATCTGTTTCGTCTGGTACTTTAGCTTCATAGAGTTTGAAATAACTCTTCGTTAATCATGTATGAAACCATCGTGTCTACTTTGACACAAAATCCATCAATTTATTACATTTGTATGTTATTTGTATAATTAAATGTTCTAAAGAACTTTCTCAAAATAAATGGTTTTGAAAAACTTTTCTGACATTTTAAACTCGATTATATTTTACTTAATTCTTACAACAATTCTGGCCAGGAACAAATATGAATTGCAATTTTTAATTACAGACCTTTTAAATTCTCCTAGAACACTGAAAACCGTGACAACATTTCAAGGAATTCAGAGAAAATTCAGAGAATACAAGAAAAATTCTTAACTATACTCCCACAAAGATGACATACAGGTCTGCATAAAAAAAGAAAATTACATATAAGTGGATGAAGCTTCAATGGTGCCATTGTTATATAACGAACGTTATTAATTTAATCGTTTTAAATAACTAACTATGTTGTGTATAAGGGCCATAATATTTGTTTGCTTTTAAATTTAAGACCATCGAAAGATATATACAAAATACAGAATCCGTGACCACATAAGTGAATGTTAGGTTGTCTATAGGGTTTGTCCAAATAACCTCGCTAGCTACGATCCTAATTAGTGGTCATCATAATTGCTTATCAATGTTCCGTCTGTCCCCATATGAGATTACTAGAATATTGCAAGCGAATACGCTTTAATATTTTGAATCTACAAAAATTACCGCTTATCAATAGGTCTACTTTGTCTTATTTCTGTAAGTTATTTATATTATTTTGCAATTCACTAAAATTACAAATTAAAAGTATTATGTGTCGCAACTTATATATATATATATATATTTAACAAATATACAAATGTTAAACAAATTAGCATAACGAAGTATTAACTTGATGGCATATCATTGGTTTGCTCCTTTTCAAAAAGAGGCCCAAACGAGCTAAGATTAGTTAACTGAAGAAGCTGTCAATAAAGAAATTAGGAAACATGCGTAACTGTGGCGCCTTCAAATCTGACCTAAATTTCGAAGGGCATAAGATTATAAGGTCTTGGACTACCTCATTTATATTACCATAATTACCACCGGGAAGAATAACTATACACGTTTGCTCATGGAATGTAAACAGAACAGGTCAAAAAGGAATACATTTTTAAGTAAACACAGTCACATGAATGTAATGGGTGTGGGACTGATACATTCCATACTGGCACACCCAACTTCGAAAATTGCCAGAGATCTAATGACTCTGGCAGAATAGGTTTGATTTGTTTTGACTTTTTGATTTTTTAATTTACTTTATAAATTTTCTTATATCATGTTATATTTAGTAATAAGTTGTAATGGAAATAGATAAGATGGGATTGATATGTCGATTATAACAAAAATCCCAAAAAAAAAAGAATTACTATACGTGTGTCTTTAATTTAAACATATTCCTGTTATATCAAAGATATTTCTATTACATAATTTATTTATTTGTTATTATAGGATAATAGATGGCACTGACAATTATAGATTTAAAAACCTCTTAACAAAATGGTGGCGTCTATGATAGATTTAAATTAATACATAAAATATACTAAATGGCTATGGCTTTAAAATATAAATTATATATGATATTAATTGTAAATATATTACTTTTTAACAATTTTTCCTCTTAAACAATATTTTCACAAAGGTACAATTTTACGATTTTTTAATATCCTTCCCTTGCTTTTCCCTTTAGTATCCATATAATATATTTTATACTTTTTTAAGAAGATTTAATTATATGCTATGATGATTTATGGACTTTCAATTAGATGTGTACGTACAATTAAAGGACATAATTATTACAACCTAGAATTATTTATAAATTGTAGTGGTTTGTACAAGTTCATTCAACAGCGACCGTACAGAATTTGTAAGTGACATGAGTAAGAGGAAAGTGATTTAGATCGGGTAGACCACATGTCATTCACTTGTCTAGTTTGGGTGGAGGCGCATCCTTTTAGCTTTTGTTTTGTTTTGAATGTGCTTTGCGACTTGTGTACATTGTGTACTAAAAGCGTTCGTCAGTGTACCTTATATCAGGTTCATTGTTGATACAAGTGACAAATTTAAACCATAGATGAGTTGTCTCACTGTTTATTTTCTCTTATAAGGCATACATTTTTTTTTTGACTTAATTAAATTTCTTGGTTGCGATACGACTGTCAGATTAAATATGTTATGCATTTGTTACACCTGGACCATATGGACCCTATAACATATACATTTTATAGGCCCCAAAGTATCTCATCCAACAATATATACCGCAGTCTTTTTTTTCCTTTATAGTACTTAGCTAGATCCCAAGATAGGTAGCTAGACGAAACCTATATAATATGGGTTATGAGAAACAAATATACATACACCCAGATATTTTTAAACACATACTTAAACATATATATATTAACAACCAGACAACAACCACAAATGTTCATTACATGAATGTTTGTCTTGCGCGTGGATAGTACCTGCGACTCCTGGCATGAGAGGCAGGCAGGCTTACTACCACTACTAAGAGGGGCAGTCAAGTCAGCCGGTTTTGAAATGTTTATGGAAAACAATTCTATATACCTATAAAAATTGTTTTATTATTAACTGACCACTTGTTGGAGGTTCTTAATTAGAATATTTTATGTTAATTTATATGTTATTAAAATAACCCAATATTACTGTATCTGTTTTTGTTGAAAAGACCATACATTAAAGTTATTCCCATAAAAGTTAAAATAACAAATGTCGAGGGAGGAAAAATCTTATGAACCTATTATTAACAGTTATTGTTACTTTGCACGAGTTGATCTTAAAGAAACAGGGAAAAAATTGTCGTACCTATAAGAGACGGAGGCAAATTAGAATTATATTTTTTTACCTATTAATAGTGAATTTAAAAACACGATGCTTTTCAATATCTGTTTAGTCGATTTTAAAAACAATTATTACAATATATTTGTTTTTAATTCCAACCCGGCCTCACAGTCTGCTCTTTTACAATGACGTTGGGAAACTGCATTGGCAAATCAGCGTTTGCCACCTGTTTTGAATAGACAATTATTTCACGTCTGAACCGAAAGATTACTACGAAATTTGTTGCACTTTCCATTAGCAACTGGAGCCTGAAACTAGGCATACGTCTAAGTTGCGAATTTAGAATTTATACCGACGCATTAACGACTAAAATAGCAGATGGTGCTGAGGTTGTATTGAGCTGATCGATAATTAATAAAAATATATATTCTTCTAAAAACGGCTATTTTATGTTTTTATTTCTAGTAAGTATCGAAGATACAATATTTACGACGGCATTTATAATTGATTCGCGTGTGTAATACAGCCTTTTTATAATTTCGATTTAAAAAAACAAATTATCCTTTTTTTCAGCGGCGGTTTACATAGCTGGCGTGGTGGCGGTGGTGGGTGTGGTGGTGCTAGGCGTGTTCTGCATACTTTCAGTATTGCAGCTTGCAATGATATCGTCCAAGGAGAAGGTTGCTTTGAAATACACACACCTCGTCATGGTGAAGTTGGCGCTGGCACTTTTAGCAAGTAAGTAAAAATGAAAATTATAGAATTCTTATCTCGATCGTATATATACTCTTTTAGGATGTTTTTCTCTTTAACAACGATTTGGTTATAAATTCTTGATTTTTTTTTTGAAATTATGGATTCTATTTTCTTGTTACATCCCAGTAAATTGGATTGCGAAGGTTTCCCGTACGAACATCAGGTTTTTCTCATATCATAATATAGAATCTGAGAATTTTAAAACTTATTCTAAAACAATTTTTAAAAGTCGATTAGTTAATATACTATTATTATTAAATTACAATCACGTGGTTTTTGTTATATATTAACTTTTCACGGTAGATTGGTATTAAAGACCGTTTTTCATATGTTGTGTTGAAATTTTTTTTTTCTTGGAAAATTCTCTATTTCTCTTACTCACTATATTACTTACTATACTCGTAAACAGCAACGAAAGCGACTGATAGATATTTCAGGGTTCATAGATATTTAGTCCTCACTGAATTCATAAGTAGCTAATGTACATACCCATTGAAAAAATTAAACTTTGTTATTTGAGTCTATTTCATTTCCAGCGCTGCTATCCATTGCCGCGGCCGGCCTATTCGCGGTTCAAGTCGATGACAGGGGGTTCTTTCAATCAAGGGGAGAGGCGTTTTATGTTCAGGTATTATTTTTAAAATTAGCTATCAAGGGGAAAATTGAGAGACGACGAAGATCAGGTAGACGAAGACCTTTATGGCTAAGGGATTTAAGAGTAGTTTGGCCTTAGCACACGATCCCTCTGTCGTGCTGCACCTTCAGAGGTGATAGTCATGATCATCGCCAAGCTTCTGAGAGAAGGCAGAATATGAGGATTATTTTTTTAAATCTGTAACCTATCGTTACGACCGCTCTCCCGGTCGTAACACTTCATTTGTACGCAGTGCTGCATCAAAAAAGAGCAGTCATTCTTTCTTTGCATTAAAAATTTCTTAAAGTCACATAAAATTTATGTTAAATAGAACATTTTTTTTACCAACAAGAGTTGTTTGGAGCATTTATGTTAAAATATTATATAAAATTCTTTCATACCGATCATTAGATAAACGCTGGATTTTTTTTGTCGGTTACGGGATAACACTTAACTTTAATCTCATCTGATGTTAAGTGACAATGAGGCGGTAGATAAGAAAATGTGATCGGCCTGGATAATTCTGACTCTTGCATATATGACTGCCCGAAAACGGCAATACTGTTATGACAACTGATTGACATCAAGTTAGTAATAGTAAGAAACCGTTTTTTTTCTATTTCTTTCTTCCACATAAAACGTATGATACACCTTTCCAGATCGTTTCCATCGTTATCAACTCGGTGTTGTTCATAACGTCGCTGTACGACACTTTGTTCTCGCGCCGGCTCGGTGGCGATCCAACTAACTCTACTGGTGAGCCTGAAGGGACTACGATTTGCAACCAAGGCTTTAAAGAAGGCAGAGGTGAGAGAGTACATAGGTTTTGATTACGTCGCAGTCATTCACACCTGTCCATACAATATATGCTCGTCTAGTTTGGTGATTATTATTAGAAATATATCTTTAGCATTATGTTGGTATTAATAAATAATTTTAATTTTACTAGCGCTTTGTACGTACAGTTTTCTAGTCTATTTTTTTATCTATAATCACTGTTATTATTAAGTAGCTTGTGCTGAATCAGCAATACATTAGTATTTTTTAACTAATCTATAATATTATCATTGACGATACTCATGAGAAGTTATTTTGTTCGACAAACCTTACATATTCGTGCAACTAATTCGGCAGGGAAGTAACACTTGCCCTCAATTTCACATGATAGAATAGAATAGTCTTTATGTCATTACAAGAACAAAATAAAATACACATGAAACAAAAAAAACGAAAGTAACTGTTACAAATAGAACGAAGTAAAAGAATACATTAGCAGTGCAAAAGGCGGTCTTCTGCTGAAAGCAGTCTCTTCCAGACAACCTTAGGATGGACATATAGCTTACAGAGTTAAATATGGTGTGTAAGTATATACATAGAGCACATTAAAAGTTTTGCTCTTCTAGCTAATCGGAACTATTTAAATTTTGAATATTATACTTTTTGAAACAATGCAACCTGTTTAGTAATAAAAAGAATTGACGGGAAATCATTTGTCAATTATTTTTTATCACACATCAAAGTACGCACGTACGCAACGAAAATGGAAATAAGTCGAAAAGATTTTAGAACGATGATTTTTGCAAGACTGTACTGCTCGTCTTCAAATTGCTTTTGAGGGAGAAGCACCTTGTTTGAACACCGTGAAGCGATGGTATGCTGAATTTAAGAGAGGTCGAGTTTATGACGAATTTCTGGGAAAATGAAGGACGGCCTTCAACTGCCGTCAACGAAAATAATGTGGCTACTGTTAAGCAGCTAATTAAAGAAAACCCGCGGATTACCTGTGAGACACTTCGAGGACTATTGGGGATTGGTATGAGCCAAATTCAGAAAATTTTACACGAAGAATTGAGAGTCCGGAAACTTTGTTGTCGTTGGATCCCTCATGAACTGACAGCGGAGCAGAAGCGGGTTCGTGTGAAATGGTGCTCACAGGTGCTATTGAAGTACGACCACGGACGTTCTGATGCGGTTTATGACATTGTCACAGGAAAGAAAACGTGGATTTATTGTTTTGAACCCGAAACAAAACAGCAGTCTTGTGAAAGGGTGTTTGAAAATGAGAACAGGCCAACAAAAGTGAGGCAGGCGAAAAACGTTGGTAAAAAATGATCGCGTTTTTTTCTCAGCTACGGGTCTTATCTGTGCAATTCTACTTGAAGATCAAAAGAGTGCTAATGCCGAGTGGTATCCTATCATTTGTTTACCCAGGGGGTTAGAAAAGGTTCGCGAAAGACGACCGAAAAGTCGCATTCTCCTACATCATGACAACGCTTCTTCACAGACGGCCAACAAAACAAAGTCATTTTTAGCTTCCGAAAAAGTACAACTCGTCACCACTCCTACGCATAGCCCCGACCTAGCACCCTGTGATTTCTGTATTTTCTCTAAAACTAAAGATTTGATGATAGGTTTCACTTTTACCAACTCTGAAGCGGCAGTGATAGCGTTCAATCAGCACATAGAAAACATGCCTTAAGATCTGTGGTCCTCCTATTTTAAAAAATGGTTCGATCGCATGAATAAATGTTTAAAATGTAAAGGAGAGTATTTTGAAAAGCAATAAACATAATATTTTGGTTATAACATGTTTTTTTAAGTTACACAAAACTTATAGTATGACCTACATATAAAAAAGAGGGATTGTTAATTATATTTTAGCTAACTTATATAAGTACGTACATAAACATATACATACATATATAGACACATTCATACATACATAATACAGACATTCATACGTACTACGTTACATTCACTTATATATACATAAATATCACTTGTTATAATTACAGTAAATGCTCAAAGAAATAGGTAATGAGTTTTTTAAAAGCCTCTTGAATTCCGATAGTGATTGTGCCTTTCTTGGTGTTAGGGACAGTTTATACCATATTCGCACAGCTGTAATAAAAAATGCTCCATCTAAAAATTTCGTTTTATGCCCAGGCCATATGGAGTATTCAATTCACCGACGATCTCGAACATATGATATTTAGTTTAAATGAGGTTAAGCGCTTGACCAGAATAATCATATGCTCTCACATCACATATGTATCAATTCGATAACACAGCAGCAATGCTATAATAGATGTTATTTAGCCAAAAGAGTTTAAAAAGATTCAATCACCATTCAAACACTGATTTGGTTTGGGATCGGACCCAGAAATTATATTGTAGGTCATGTGAAGAACCATGGAAGTCATGCCATGGAGTTCGTTAAGTGTTGATGGTATATTTGTGTTACAGGTATATCAATGACTGATGCTTCAGGTAAGCCATACAGCACAAATGGCCACGGGAGCGTTGCTTCCATGAACACTACGGCGACGACTCTAACTGGACTCTCGGACGCCAGCACTATCACCAGATCGCCACTCAGGTCCTCCTTAAAGAAACCAAGACCTAGGGATCAGGGCCTCGGTATACAGAACCCCGGGTTTCCCGACCACTCGCCGCCACTTAACAGGAATGGCAGTCAGAAAAAAGTTCGCATACAAACCCACAGCACTGAAGTTTAATCAATAAGTTGTAATAAAATATATAAAATGTGGTAATTAAATGGAATTACCAAAGTATTTGATCAATGTTTCATCAAATGTTTGACAAATACTTTATATGTATAATACATAAGACTTTCGATCGAACTATGAACTGATTTCGACATTATATCTCAACTAAATATGATAATGTATTGTTACTACTTAATCTTTTATTTATAAATATATTTGTTAACAAACATTTGTTACTCTGTCATAGAGCAATAAATATTTCTTCTTTTTCATAGTATATAGGTATCCATAATCTGTCTCTTAGAAATAATTAAAATAACTAAAAAAAATCGCACAGTTCTGTATATCAACATGGTGAATAGTTAAATAGATGTCTATTATTAATAAGATTATTGCTGACAATTAATCAAAAATAAATAATTATTACGACACAAATTATTGTTACATAAAAAATTACTCAAAAACTAAAAAAGAAAGGTTTAACCCAATGTAGTCAGAAGACGCCATTGTGGTGCCACGTCGAATCGGCGGGTGAGATGGCATCTGAATGGCGACTAGTTCATATCAAATTTCGTTGACTCCAAGCAATTGGAACGCAGTATTGGTCCTTTAAAAGATTGTTTAGTTGTTGATATTATTTTGTACGAAGTGTCAAATGATAAGGGAATTAAGGTAAAATTGGTAAAAGTCGACCGCGTACAGGATAATAAATATACTATAGAATTTTTCAATTTTTTTTTTTTTAATTAAAGATGAAATGAAAAAGATTTTTTATACATATTCATATATCACTAGTTATCTGTAAGTGTAATTATTCGTTACCAAATATATATATATACATTATTATCTATGAAATCAAATTGAAAGATATTCCATTATGATATATTTTTTACTGTTCGTTTTAACAAAATCACTAATGTATAATTGTATTAAATTGGTCTCATAGACTTACAATTTATTTATGTATACAGTTTTTTTTTTAATTTTTTGTTTTATTCGTTAAGTTTAAGGTATAAAATCATAATTATTTTTTGAATATTAACAAAAAGGAATTGTACATTTTAAACTTAAGTGCAATTTATCACAATCGTTTTTATGTATATTTCGATTGAACAAAGTTCTTTATATTTATAGTTTGTATATATTTGGCACAAAGTGTTTTATACATATTTTGTAAGAAATAAAATATGAAGTTGGTTGTAACTTCTCATGCAATTTCAAAATATAGAAACAATTTTACTATTTAAATTAAATTTAGCTGCAATATTGTAGAAATGTAGGTTATTTTATAAATCGTGTAAATATTTATTATTGTAAATGTACCCACCATGTTTCTCTTCATATCGTATCACATATTGCGTAAGTTGACAACTCTATCCAACACAACCATGTAAAAGTAAATAACATCGTGCCTTCGCCTCCAAATGTGAAAGTGCCTTAACCTTAGCCTTTCTCATTATTTTAAGCGATTATGTTTACTAATTATATACAAATTAGGTTTAATTTTTATTTCCGTCCAAAACTTCTGGTCTTAAACTTTAAGATGTATCTAATTTTTAATTGTATTAAAATTCTATTTTTTTATTCCTTCCCTTTTTAGTATTTTCAAATATGTAATAAATGCTGCACTTTGTGTGAAATTGTAAAACAATGTTACGTTATTCTGTATAAATATAATATGTACATAAATTTCCTTAATGAGACACGCCATAATGAAAAAAGCTATGAGCTATTTTTGATCCATTTTCAATTGAATGTTGCTTCAAATTATTCATTTAGTATTAATTAATTGAAACAGATTGTTTTATCGTTGTTATGTTGTTAGAATTCATGTATATTGCCAAGCAAATTTAAGGATCTTAGTATTTATATGAGAATGATTTTGTGATCAACACTGTCAACACTAGATTGCCCAAATACTATAGAGAAAAATAATATGCGTTATGATGATGGACAAAATAGTCCTAACTGCCAATAAACAGGGACTGAAAAGGATGAATGTTAAAAAAATTCATACATGTATAAAGTCATTGTTATATTCTCGAAAATATTATCACAATTAATATAAGTGTGTACATAAATAAATTGAAAATCAGTCAAAATGACTACTTTGGGCAATCAAGTGTTAACTAAAAGTTGTTTTAACATTCCAACTTTTTTTTACTTTTTAAATGTATTATAACTTAAAAATAATTTTATTGGACCTAGATCCATCACCTTGAAATATTATGACTAACATTCATGAACTTGGATATTTGTATAGATTATAAAGATACCACACATTGTGTCCGTCCAATATTTTTGGTTTATCTTATGATATTTGTTTTAATGATGATTAAAGTTAGATTTTGCTGAAATGAGTTTTTATTTTCCTTATGTATGTACATTAATAATATTAATAATAATTTTCAGCTGCTATTGAGATAAAGGAACACAAATAAAATTACATAAGATATATAGTTTTGCAACTTATGGTAATTTAGAAAAAAATATATTTACAAATATTGATTTAATGATAAAAGAGATTTATAAATAAAATAAATTTATTTAGCAGTTATATACATAGTAACACTTACAACGTAACTTGCATAATATATCCATGCATAAATTTTGTTTTAAATTGTTCAGAAGCACTTTTATTGTGTATACTTTATGTATAAGTAATTAATATCTCCTAAATTGTTTTTTAAATCTCTCATAATGATAATCATCTGTAGCTCTCTCTCCTTTAGCCTTTTTAACAATTTTTTCAACACTGTCATCTAAGACATTTGCTTCCTTTTTAGGAAGCTCAGGTTTATCTATTTTCCTTTTCTTTGAATTATCACCATCCATATTGAATCTGTTATGCTGTACAAAATTTACAGCCATGTTAGTTGGCACAAACTGGGATGGGCCATCCTTTTTATTTTGTCTTTCCCACAAAAGTTTCATTTTAGCTTCTTCAGTAGCTTCAATGTTTTTTATTTTAGCATCTATGCCTAAATCAACTTCAGGAATACCACTAAGCATTTGATTTGATAACATCTCCTCAGATCTGTGCATTGATGATACTCTAAGATGTTCAGGGAGAGATAATAATGCTGCTTCTTCAGGTGATAAGTATTTTAATGAGTCATTATTTTCACATTCCTTTTGATCTTCATTTTTACCTTCTAGAAAAAAAAATGGTAAATACTATACATGCAATCTATAATTACAAATACATACTAATTTCACAAACATTTTTAATCATTGAAAAAATAGTTTTCATAAAACAACTTCATTCTAAGCATATATTATTAATAATCCAAATATAGCTGGTTTAACATTATAACCAATCATTGTACTTTCGATGATTAAATAAATAATTTTCAAACACAAAAAGATTTTTTTTAAATATAGATCTGCATTAATGTCCAACTTTTCTTTTGGTAACTTTCAAATAAAAAAATAATGTTTGACTCCATACAGTTTAGATACAAAGAAAATTAGTGTATAAAAGTTTTAATAACTCACCTTTTCTCTTAGCTATCTGTTCCTCAATATATTTCATCATTTCTTCATCTTCATCACGCTTGTTGGTTTCTGCTGAAAACTGTGTACCAATGCCTGTGTCATAAGCATCGTCCACCTGTTTCACTTTGCCACTTTTTAAGGCCTGCATATTAACTATTCCGCCCGTTTTGATTTTAAAAGGATCCTTACATACTATTTCTTCTTCTAAAGTAACTTTTTGACCTGTAGCCAAAGCGAATATGCTAACACCATTAGGCCGTTCACGAAGTTTCTGTGCCTCTTTCGCTTCTTCTAATTTAGTTAATAATAATTGTTCATCATCAGATTCTTCATCTTCAACTTTAATACGCTGCCGAATATTTCTTCTCTTCTTAGGTTTAAATTTTATTTCCTCTGTATGTTCTTTAGGTGTTTCAATTGATTTCTCCATAATTTTTTATTTTAATATATAGCAAACCATAAATATGTAATCTTGTCTTTCACTATCTTATGAAATCACACTTAATCAGACTATAATTTTGTTTAACTTTTTTACACATAATATACGTAAGTTACAAACATTAAATAATTAATAATTGCCAATGACAACCATACAATATGATACCAAAGACCAATAAGATATAATACCATTTTATAATATAGTCTATATTATAGACTAATATTTGTGACGCTTTGAATTTATTTGTTTATTTTTATCAGAAGTGTAAATGTTAAGACACATTTTTGGTTCCCTATAAGTACGTTCTATTAATCTCCCTACATAAGATATAGGTATATGGAATTGTTTAACTGATTATTGATTTTAGGTGGTTAACTAATACTGATTAAACTTCGCCACATAAATAAAGTAAATCGGGGAAACGTTAGCATATTCTTTCGGATTTGGTAACTGACTGAATGCTTAAAACTAGTTTATGCTGTACTTTGTATTTTTAATCAGTCTGTGGTTAATAGGCAATAAAAAAGGCTAAAGACAATTTGTAATTGACACACGTTAACACGATTATCAGTTATCATTTGTGAACGATAAGAAGATCCTATTCCCTCTGGACATTGTGTTAAATTGATTATTTAAAATACTCAATAAATTAGTGCCACTCACGTGAAAAGGCATTAACTCTACTATATAATTGTTTTTGTTTGTAATTTTTTCTTGCGAATACATTGCGAGATAAACAAATTTTATTACTATATAACATGACTAATATTATTTTGTTGCAATCAGCTCCACCAAAGCTAGTGGAAGTTCAGAAATCAGTTTTCAGTCGAGAAGCAGTTCAATTTATATCAAAATTACACGAAACTTTCGATTCTAAAATAGAAAAACTATACAAAGGTCGACGCGAAAGAAATGTTAACATACAAATTAAGGATTGTTTGAATTTCAAACAATCTTCTGAAAGAAATGATAAAAAATGGAAAGTGGCCTCCATCCCCTTGCGACTTCAGTATGTATTAATATATACTAATATAATATTTTTAAGAGTAAATTATTATTAAATTGGGAAATTCTGTATTTACAGAAATCGACATTTAGATTTAGGAGATGTATCAGCATCAAATACAGCTCACTTTGTCGCTGCATTGAATGCTGATGTTCAAGGAATTCAAGTTGATTTTGATGATGGGCATTGTCCTACTTGGAGGAATCAACTTCTTGCTTACCATAATATAAACTTAGTTGTGAAAGGAAAACTTCCTGGCGCTCCACCCAGTATAATCACATGTCCAATATTAATGTTAAGGCCTAGGGCATGGAACATGATAGATCATGATATACTGGTAAGTTACATGCTAAATTCTTATTAATAATAATAATGTAATATACATGTAATCTATAAGGTATTTTACATTATCTTCAAGATTAACTTTATAACATAGTCAGTCTTTCTATTTTTTAATTAAAACAATTTTAATTTTCATGACTTTTTTTACAGTAAAATAATTTTTGTAGATAAATGGAAAAGAAGCTATTGGCCCTCTGGTCGACTTTGGGATCTTAATGTATCATAATGCAAAAATATTATATAAAGCCAACAGTGGGCCATATTTTTATCTCTCAAAGATTGAAGGTGCATCAGAAGCACAGTTATGGAACGAAATTTTTGTATGGACTCAAGATGAGCTAGGATTGCCACAGGGAACGATTAAGGCTTGTGTTTTAATTGAAAATATATGTTCCTCTTTTGAATTGGAAGAAATTCTTTATGCATTAAGGGATCATTCGTTGGGTCTTAATTGTGGAATTTGGGATTATTGTGCTTCTATTATTGCTAAATTTGGTATGATACTCCCTAAAATTATAAATTATCTGATTTTTATTTTTTAAATCGTAACAATGATATTCTTATAGTATATATTAAGAAACTTTTGGTTTATTTTTATTCTGTTTACAAATAATAAGTTTATTTTAGATTTTTATTATTACTATACTTTATTTTTCTATATCAGGTACCCGTATGGAGTTTCTATTGCCAGACAGAAATAAATATGTAAATATGGATCGTCACTTTTTAAACCATTATATGAAATTGGTTATAAGCACATGCCATGCTAGAGGTGCTCCTGCTACTGGAGGAATGGCGGCTGCCATGCTAAAACCTGGTTCCAGTAGCTTAGATAAAGAGTACGTATTAGTCAAACTTAACAACCTTATTTACTTACTTTAACAAACCTTAAACTTTATGTAGAGAAATTACTTAAAATTTAAAATGTTAAATGTATTGTCAAATATTGTTAGGTTTGACTTATGTAACATTGTAATTGTAACAATTTTTGTTTGATATTGTTCTTGCATATACTTTGTGGAGGAAATGAAGAATTGAAAAAAGTTATATAATTGAAAATTATATATTGTTTTAGATCTAAGTTAATTGTCAGCAAAGTTTTAGAAGCTAAATTAAAAGAGATAGAAATAGGAGTTGACGGATTTATGGTTTATGACGTACGACTAGTTCCATATATAAATGAGGTAAGCACAAAACTTAACTTACAAAAAGTTGTGTGTGGAATCATAAATATTCATAAATTCACCCCAAAATTAAAATTTGTTATTGAAAACTATAGAACTGTCCAAAAAATATGTGCATAGAAAATAATTTACTCATTACCATATTAACTACAATGATGTCTAGAGAATAATTTTATGTCGGGTGATTTATTTAAAAACAAGAGAAGTTGTTTTATTCTTAATGTTTGTCATAACAGAGTATATGACCTCTATTTAACTGATTGTTAGCGAATGGCAACTTTTGTAAACCGATTATCTACAAGATATTTTTGCAGTAAACAAAATCTAAGATTTATTTTTGCTTTTGTTATATAATAAATGGAAATAAAAAAATGCAATTGTGATATTAAAGTCATAAAAAACTGCGCTGACCTATTATATTGAACAGATTTCAATCATGGATGATGGTGTAAAAAATACTATTGTTACGTAAGTAAAATTTTCAAAACAATGTTACAGATGTAATCAGAATGTAAAAAGAATGTATATATGAAGTAGTAAATGCGATAAAACTATTGACCATCTTAAAATTCTATTTTACCAGAAAAAAGCTTAAATTTGGATTAAAAGAAATTGATTTTGCGCCTATTGATTTTTATTAAGTTGTATTATTTAATATTTGTAAAATTTCAAGCAATCCTCGGACGCGACCTCAACACTTTATATAACGGTGTTTTGCTATCATACATACACTATGTTATAATCTGGTTCTCATATGCATATTTTTAATATTTTAGCTTTGGAAAAAGAACGGTACGGCTCCAAATCAAATCTCACGTCAATTGGACATCAAGATCACTGCTACTGATCTGCTGACCATACCAAAGGGTGGGGTGACTTTACAAGGTTTGAGACACAATATAGCGGTTTCGATACTTTTTATATACCACTGGTTGGCGGGTATCGGTCATTTCTTTTACAATGGTAACGTCGAGGATTCTGCTACAGCGGAAATATCGCGAGCTCAGATATGGCAATGGATACGGTTTTCGGTATGATTAGTTATCACATTAGTTTAATGTTATCATATGTTTTCCTTATGATAAGTCTTAAAAACTTTTGTCGTATGTGTTCTAAAGTGCTTATCACTTTTTTCAGTCACCTTTAGAGGACAATCCTGAAAAGAGTGTAACACCTAACTTAGTGGAGAAAAAAGCTACAAGCTTCGCATCTTATGCACATAAGAACCTTTGCAGATCGAATGCGGAACGCAAGCGATTGACTGCAGCTAAATATATGAGTTTAGAGCTGTTTTTCTCAAGAAACCCCCCTGAGTTTATAACCAGTTATTTGAATGATAATCACAAATTCCGTACCTTACATAACAAAGCTCTTTTGAGTAATTTGTAAAGCGTAATATTTAAATCGATCTTTAAATAAAATATTATAATCGAGTTTAAAATCATTTCCAAATTTTTAATATTAGTTATAAAAGTATCTACTGCACTCGTAGATCAAAATATATTAACCTTTAGAGCTCTATGGACGCATATATGCATTACCTCTAAGTCAACGGCAGGGACTAACGACGCATATATGCATTTGACAATTTTTTCTATCAATATGCAACCATTTTTGTGTAAAATTAATACAGGGACACTTTGTTTTCCTCAGGAAGCAGTTAGGCAGTATTATAGTTATAAAAATTAAAAATCTCCCAGAATTGCCGAAAAGGAAATTCTATTTTACGTCTCTTCGGACTATTTCGGCCCAAAGTATTCAGAACTCAAAAGGTTAAGGCCAAAAAGAGATTGTTTTAAACTTTAAAAAAGTAGCATCTGGGAACATGCTTGTGTTTACATGTCAGTTTAAATATGAGAAAAAACATGTGTTTCATTTTAGTAATCAAGATCAAATTTAGGAGGAATAAAGCAACAATAATATTTTTGTCTGAATTCCACATAAAATCCAAATGTGCAAGAAAATTCTAAAATGTATCTGAGAAACCATTGCTGTTGCTTATTTTTCAGATGATTTATTAACACCTTATGCCTACCAATATATTGAGGTGCGGGATTGTAACCCTATTATTTTTTTAAGTATCGTGATATCATTGTGAATCATTGACATTGTAAGTTTTAAAGCTTTAATCTTGTATGAAATATAAATGGGTATTTTGTTAATTATGGGAATAAAATGATATTTTGTTATATCGAAAATTTATTTAAATGCTATCTCAAAAATATGTTTTTTCTTTTATTTTGTAATGATAATATACTTAATATATATCACTTATTATGCACAAGCTCTGCGGCTAATTGGATATCAGCTTGATTGACACTAAATGGCATTCATATAAGCGATTAGATACGCATGAACTCTTTGCACTGGAGGAACTTTTTTTCTTACAAACAAATTGAAGAGATTTTTGCTCTTTGGAACATATTTCAAAGGATTTTTTTCTAAATACTGTTAAATTGGTCCTATGAAATCCATGTTGAGAGCATGGTTGACCATTTTAATACACTCAAATTTACTTCATGTTTTACCACTCAAGTACAAAGAGTTAAAAGGCTATATAAACTTAAGAGATGTCTTTACAATTGTCTTCTATATCTTACCATTAATTTTTGTGAATTTATTAAATAATAGGAGGAAATTTATTAAGAAATTATGCATACAAATTATTCTATCTTATTATAATATTAAAGCTGGAATGCGAGAGTAAATTGTTATAAATGTAAAAATTATAGTGTCTATAGAAAATAACCATCATCAATACAACATTGTCATTAATACGAAATTGACTAAGTTTATTTGAGTAAAACTTGTAAAAAAAAATAAAGTACAATCATATTACTTAATAGTGCAATCATACTATATATCGACTATCAAAAAATAAGAAATACGCACGAGTTATTTCCTAATTACTGATTTTACCAGTCAAACTAGCAAGAGTTTATCTATAGGCTTCCAAGGGGTGCGGTAGCGCCCGATAGTGAGCGCTGGAGCATTTCAAGATGACATTATGACAACCAAGGAGGCCGTCGTGGTGTACTTACCTAATTAGGAATTTAATATAATAATATACTAAATTTTATTTTCATATAATTTTTTCTGTAAAATGGGCGGTAGTCTGTAGTAGTTTGAAAATTTAAAGTTATTCTAATAGTATTTATTTTTCAAGTAGAAAAAAGTACTTCAATTTATTTGAAATTTTCTTGTACATTTTGAAATTATTGCATCATCTTGCAAATATTTATTTACTATTGCTTAATCTGTTTATATTCATTTTGGATAAATAGTTTGCTTTCACTATGTTTGGAATTCAGGCCTCGCATGTAGCCTTTATTCATTTTAAAAAAACGATACTTTCAGAGTAGTGTACCTATTTATTTGAAAATTTAAGACAAATTGTTTAATGATGTATTTATTAACGACAACTAGCTAAGGCCAGCCGCGGACGATATTTAGTTAATGATGATTTTATTCACTAAAGCAAATTCGATCTACACTTAAACGTTTACGTACGATAATTGCAATACATTGAACGAAACATTTGATTTTTATGACATACAAATGATTTTTAAAATGTCATCATTAGAAGTGCTACAAAACTAATTTTATTTAACATTAACGTTTTTTTTTACAAAAAATAAAAAACAGAATTTTAACATTATAATAAAGCATTCGAATTTTTTTATTCGAGTGTATATAACTATTTAATAAAACTAAATTAAAAGGTGAAGGCAATTAAATAATTTGAACAAATGCAATGAAATCAATAAAATACAGTTTCATTATAATGCTTCTGTGCTTTCAAGTTCTCAATTTTAATATAAAATATGACATATGCACATTTACTATTTTGTAAATGTTTGTACAATAACAATTAAATATGCCCATGTGTTATATGTAATGATTTTTGTATTAATTTTTGATTACAAACTAGTTAACTATATAGTATATCTACTAAGCTCATATAACCATATAGTATATCTGCAAAGTAACAAAGCTAAGAAACCGAACATCTGTTATTCTGTTCTCCACCTACTCTCTGCCTCATTAGAACACGAGCAAAGTTTGTATCTTGTTCATTGATGTCACCATTCTGTTGTTGCATTGAAATTGCTAACGCGTGCGCTAACGCTTCATCTTCTGTCTGTAAGATAAATTTGTTAAATATGTTTAAAAACTATATATATTATTATTATTAACAGAAGCACTTTTAAATTTTAGTATTTTATATCTTACAAAGATAACAATAATATTATAGTTACATAACAACATTATGGTTACATGTCCCAATTCAAAGAGGCCAATCTTTAACCTAGTAAAAAAGTAGACATTTGGTTTGTCTAATTTACATACATGAACAACAGTAAAATTCTTTGCCTATAATTTAAGCTTGAACAGTGAAATCATTAATATATTATAATATCCACTATGGTAATTCTGACCAGCTCAATTATAAAGAATATCATTAATAATTAAAAAGTATAAATAAACTGTTGGTATCAGAAATATATATAAAAAATTTAATTTTTAGTATCTTACCATAGTTCCTTGAACATCAGAAAAGGCTGTTGCTGGTATGGCATGTGGTTTTGCACTTGAGCTCATATTTAATCCTTTTGCTTTCATTCTTGCCATTGCAGCTTCACTATAAAGAAAAAAAGTTTTGTAAGTTATCATGTTTAAAAATTTGAATAACATAAAAGATAAAAAACTCTAAGTTCTATTCAATTTAATAACCATTATATAGACACTAAAACATTTTCAGGGAAAGTATATACTGATACATAAATGAAAACAGAATAATGGTTTTGTTTGGTTCTCCATGGTGAAGTCCAGGTGCAAATATATAACCTAAACACTAAAAAGATGTTGGTGATCGAGAGTTAATAAAAATGTAATATCCGGCTTACGCAGCTTGTCTTCTTTTAGCAGCTAATTTCCCTTCACATGTATGATCAGTTGCATGTCTATGTCTTAAACAGTAGTTTAAGGAACACTGACTACATATTAAAGGCACCATTTCTTTGGTTTTGCATCCTTTGTAAGAGCACTTATTTGTGAAAACCTGGAATAGATATTTTGAGTGTTGAGAAAATAGGTTTTTGTTAATATAGAATGATTGAGCAAAAGTAATGGTTGTTATGCTTTATTTACTATGTAATAGTGACTTCATTGTTTATGGCAGAAAGGAAACAAGCTTTGGGGTTACCTAACATTAGAAAAAAATGTGCTTAGTTGGTATAGTCCACTTAACTGTCTTTCATAATCATTAACCTTTACAAAGTATAAGATACACACTTCATCTAAATTTTAAACAAACTTGTTTATGTACAACTACCTACAAGTTATAAATATTTATATATATTAAACAAACCAAATAAAATTTTACTTTTTATTTTTATAAGTCAACTGAAAAACCTTAAAGTAATCAAACTTGTTAATTGACTATTTCATCATGTTTTTTTTTAATTTGCTCATAATTTACAAAATTGAGCACAAGGTCAAATAATCTTTGCTATGCATTCAAAAAATAATTTACTTTATGGTAATTGCTCTGGTACATTCAATATTCAATACACAACTCATCATTGGGATGGCTAAACTTCATTGTTACCTTATTTCTTCTTTCTTTTGCTGGGTCTGATGTACATTGGTTGTCAATGTGAGCACCAACTGCTACATCAGGAGGTTCACCTCTGCGCCCAGGTATAGGGGCTCCACAGAGAGGACAGTCTGGCACTTGAATATCTCTTGTATTTGCTTGAGCGCACTCATGCTTAACATATTCAAAGTGTTCAGAGCTGTAAACCGTTGTTTATTTCATATATAAATATTGTTTAATAGTGCACAAAATAAATTTGTTCCCTCATATTCTTACTATATTAAGAACAATGTAATTACAGAATAGTGTACAATTTTTAAGTGTGACATTTAGATTAGGATAAAAAACATGTGATATAATTTTCAGCGTTTAGAAAGACCTGTTTTTAACAAAATAATATTTTTATTGATAAAATGATTGCTTACCAAAATGTTTTTTTACAAGCACCACATTTCATTGGCAGGAAATCTATAAGTAAAAACTTTTTGGTATTAAATTAGTAAAAGTTTTAACACCAAAGAAAAAAATTTTCCATGAAGTTTTACGTCACTTACCCAGTTTATTACAAGATGTGTAAGAACAATTCTTTCCAATATGAGGAAACTCCATTTTTAAACGTTTATTATTCTGAATGAACAATGTCTATGATTAGGTTAATTTTCAAGTTTGTTCTTATATACTAAGTTAACTAACAATGGAAACAATTTCGACACGTTTAATATGATGAAACAACAGTTTTTGACGTATTATTCATATTTACAAAGAATCTGTAAGTTAAGAAAATTCTGGAAAGTAGAATAAAATAAAGTAATTTAAGGATTTTTTTATTATTTAAAAAATGTGTAATATTAATTATGATTTTGTGCATTATATTTTTATTACTTGTAACGAAAGTAGTTTAATAAGAAATCGTTTTATAAATTTTAAAGTGGTGTCTTTAATTTGATGCAACAGACTCCATAAACATGAATGTTTAACTTAATACAGTACGACAGATTTAAGATTAAAATTATCAAAAACGTTTTATTTTCTTACATAATTTTTACACAAATTACAGTCCTTTTTTATCAATTTAGCATTTTATCGAATTAGTTTGGTAATATTCTTTTTTGCGTTAAATTTGTTACGTGTTACTGCACAGAGCAAATAAATTAAAAGACGTAGATAATATTAAACAACCTTCCAAAAATCGAGGATGCAATTACATACAGCATTTGTTAATAATTGACATAGGTTTCACAGGCGTAACTGTCATTCATATATAACAATTAATTAGACGTATAATTTTGTCTCATTTAAAATAAAATAATACGATAGTGAAATAACCATAAAATGATTATAAATAAATCTTTCTGTGTGGTACATTTTCTGGTAATTCTTTTTTGGATATTCTGAATATTTTAAAGTTAGGTGTTGAATTCACAAGTAACCTAAAAATTTTATTATGAGTGTATATCTTGTTATAGTTATTGATTGTTGTAGCATTGACCATAAAATAATAATATTTACTTGCATTGCTTTACTATACAATGATGATATACAAATGAGAGCAGAATTTGAACTCCTATAAGTAAAGATGTAAGCAACTGCATCTTTCTTATTGAAAATAGTTCCAAAATCTCCATCCTATTCCGTAATACATGAGATAATTTTATAGGAAGAGTAGGCAAACGAGGCAGCGGTTCACCTGATTGTGGCTACTCACCTATTACATAAAAAATTGCGTATTTTTTTTGTATTGATTTGTATTTCAGAAAGTAATTGAAGGAGCTATTCCCATCATTACATTTAATCAAAGAAATACATTTGGCAGCGCTTGCAACGCCGCTTTTAAAATTGAGGTAAATTTAAATTTATACTTGGGTGTTGCCTAAAATTTTTCATTTAAACTCATATTTTAAAATATAAATTACGCGAGTTCGAAATAGTTTAAGTAATATCTTTGCATCATATAGTTTTTTTTTATATCGACAATGGACTAAGATTTGTCCTCAATTTCACATGATATTAAATGTCAATGAAATACACAATGAAGCGTGCTAGCCTAGAATACTATGGCTCTATCATGTATGACTGCCGGAAAACAACAATGCTGCTATGGCAGCAGATTGATATTGAGGATAATAGCTGGTCAGGTCGGTTGGAAAAATACTATCGTTATCTAGACTCCACTACTTAAGTGGCTTCGGAAACGAACCCGGAATACGGAGAGTATTCAAGGCAACCCGTGAAACAGTGCGCCATGGAGGCAGTTTAATAGTAACATTCAGAATTCTCTTTTTAGAATTCCGAATCCAAAGGGTGACTATCGGAATCATATTAATGAGACTTTGCCGTCCGTCTGTCTGTCCGTCCGTTCATCGGTCTCATCTCAACTTTATCTCATGAACCGTGATAGGTAGAAAGTTGAAATTTTCACAGATTAAGTATTTGTATAGATACTATAGAAAAACAATAATAATAATAAAAAATGCAAAAAATGTAATTTTATAAGCGTTTATTGCTGTAACTCTTCGCGGTGCGAGTCCGATACGCACTTGCCAATTGTTTATTACGTGTACAATGACATACATTTTTATACTTTAAATCGCTATTTTAAATTCATCACAGATGCGATGACGTATCTTTGTTTGTTTATTATTTGGTAGGTTTAATTATTGGAATTAAATTAGGCTGCCATTAGGTCTTTACATATGTTATACTTGAAAATTAACTATAAGTATTTATGTAAATTATACTGTTCTTTACTTAGAGACAATATAAACTTCATAAATTAGATAATGGTCCAGCCACAAGTGTAACATTAAAGGCAAAAGATGCAATTAATTTGTATGAAAAGATGTTACTTCTTCGGCGAATGGAAATGGCAGCGAGTGACATGTATAAAGAAAAACTAATTCGAGGTTTTTGCCATTTGTACACAGGTAAAAATAATGTAACTATTTCTCAATTTTTAATATTTATTTCAAAACTATTGTTAAAAAAAAATGAAAATCATATATATTGTTTTTACCAACAAAATGTTAAAAATTATATGTAAGTTTCACTCGACATAAGTGTCATCGACGCCAAAGATGTTAAAGCGTTCGCAGCCAGAACGTTCTTGGTACCTCTGTATTGCTTTCAAAACAAAACATTGCTTATTTACGGCGGCATACCGACAATATAATATGGGTCGCTAGTCTAGTCAGTCTAGGCTAGGCTAGTCAGACTTTTTTTGGGTATTGGATATGCCAAACCGAAAGGTTATAGGCACATTTCGTTGGGCGATACAGCACAGTAGGTAATAAGAAATGTTGCTTACACAACGTAGGTGGAAGGAAAGAGTTGGCATAAAAGATACATTGAGGTCGAAGTGCTACTGGGGCTATAAAATTTAATGGCTCTCCGTTGTAAATAAAATAAGATCGCCTAGCAGATTCTAGAAAACCTATTTACATATGTCGTTGGCCCGGGAGTTGTAACGATTAGTTGCTTCGCTACGGAGACAAATAAACCTTTTGTAGAAGCTTTTATAATTTTGCTACGGGCATATTTTTAATATATAATTGAATAATATCTACGTATTATCGTCATCTCTTTGAATACGTATTTAAGATAAGTTTGGAGTTATAAAAATTAAAACTTTAGGTCACTAATAATATAATGAAAAAATTCAATAACCAGCGTACCTTAATTTCTATAAATATTATTCTGTAAGGTCAAGAAGCGGTCGCTGTGGGCATGCATTCGATGTTTCGAAAAGTTGATTCAGTGGTGACTTCGTACCGTTGTCATGCGTGGGCGCAACTTATGTGTGACAACGTTGTTGGCGTGTTAGCGGAAATCGCAGGTCGCAGAAATGGATGCGCACGCGGCAAAGGGGGATCGATGCATATATATGCTAACAATTTTTATGGCGGCAATGCAATCGTTGGTGCACAGGTAATTTTGATGTGTACTAATAACTATAAATATCAATTCATTTAATTTATATATAAATTCAATGTAAAAGTTTGGACGTATCTACATTCCTAGAAGTCTCTCAGATGTAATATCTCTAATATCTGCTTTAAAATTTACCCAAAAAAAGTGCTGTTGCATTTTAACATCACATGAAATACATTAATTTATTTAACCTAATATATTTAATGCATCAACCTAGTGTTTACAGATACAGAGATAAAATAAATAATAATTGGCTAGACCACATCTGAGCAGTGGATGTAATAAATGAAAAGAAAATTTTAAATAGAATGAGCTTAAATAAAATAACGCCCCATTAACGACTCTGACTTAAAATTCGTAATTTGAATTGATGAATTGATTAGGTAGGTTAGGTAGAAGACCACCGTGAGATTTCAGTGGTTATACCGGGAGCTTCACTCCCGGGGAGTCCCACATAACTGCCCTGAGCCTCCCCTGGTCGGGAGGTATGCGAAATGCATTTCCTCACGTAAAAAAACAAAGATTAGGAAGAAGATAGATTGTAATGTTTTAGTATAAAAAATTACATTTGGTTCAGATTCCTTTGGGTGCTGGCATCTCATTTGCTAACAAATATCGCGGTGACGGAGGTATTTGTTTCACTATGTATGGAGATGGTGCATCTAATCAGGGTCAAGCTTTCGAAGCTTTTAATATTGCTAAGCTGTGGAATCTTCCTTGCGCTTTTGTATGCGAAAACAATTTATACGGTGAGATCACATTTTAAACTGTCGAAATTTCATCTATTTTCGATATTCATATTGATGTAATTGAATCTGTAATTTGACACTTTTTCATTTTTGTTCATATTGATGAATAATTTCAGTACTATGATTAACTAAGAGTACATTTACTTTCGGTATAAGTATTTATTTAGACGTATCGAATGTTCTTAGAGGTGGATCTTTTATCTTTAACATAACTGAACGCTGTCTTTGTTGATTTTGTTTCTATTAAACGATACTACATTAACCCATTGACTATAAATGACGTTAATATATGTTACTAGAAATCCCTCAATATATACATAATAAGTAATGGAAATTTTAAATTTGTAACGATTGCTTTTTAAGTCCTACGAATGACATCAAATCTTCGGGTTACTGTTTTTATCACCGGTTTGCACGCCGCAGAGACTGACGTGTGTATAAGTCGCCATTCCTGTTGGATTATTCTGAGAACGCGTCGCAATAAAAGGGTTAAATGCTACATTTGAACGATGGTAGTCAGTCTTTTCGACCTTTATTACAGCTTCATCGCATTCAGGGATCGCTGATAGAGAATTAATAAGCTGAAAGTATTATGAAATCAGTCGTAGTTATCTTATTTTCCGAATAGGCTAAGGTTCTGAGACTATACTGCCTAATCTTAGGTAGTCGTACTTGCACTCATCTGTGTGTCAATTTTTACTAATAGGTATGGGCACCAGCATCAAACGATCCTCAGCCAACACTGACTTTTACAAACGTGGTGATTACATTCCCGGTATTTGGGTTGATGGAATGGATGTGTTAGCAAGCAGAGAAGCTACTCGCTTCATAATTGAGTACTGCAGTAGTGGAAAAGGTTTGTAAAATTATTAATGCCGGCCTTAATTTTTATAAAGTCATTTTTATATAATTTTGTATAAAAAATCACAACTAACCTTTTGTTGGTCATTATGAGCATTTTCCACCTACTTAAGGTCCTTTAATGGTGGAGATGGGTACATATCGTTATACAGGACATTCGATGTCAGATCCGGGTATATCGTATCGTTCTCGAGAAGAAATAAAAGAAGTACGAGAGAAACAAGATCCTATCAATACTTTTAAGGAAAAAATTATTAACAAGGGACTGGTAACAGATGTCCAAATTAAGGTAAAACTCAATGTCTTAGGCTTTGGTTTCTATAGGTTATAAGAAATATGTACAATATTTGTATTTATTGCACAGGAAATTGATATTCGTGTACGAAAAACAGTGAATGAAGCAGTCACACAATCAAAATTAGAAAAAGAAGTTGGACCAGAAGAACTAGCTGCCGACATTTACTCTAAAAATTTACATCCTTATATACGCGGTGTACGACCTGATACACCTTTAGACCATATAAACGTTTTTAAACAGAAAAATTCCTTAATTTCTTCCGGGATAAAGTAGAGAATGTAACATCACATTCACCTTAATATTTTCAATATTTAACTTGGAACGCCCTTTCTTAAAATAATGGTAATATTAATTCATAGCTAATACCAGTTTTAAAACGTTATTTTGTGAAGAAGAACAATGTCATCTAAATAATAATTTTTTGCTCTACATATTAAACTTGAATATTTTCAATATTTGCATACATTTTTAAATAAATGAAAGTTCATATATAGCATAATATGTATATGGTAGATGATGATAAATCCTGTTTTGTATATGAAATAAGGTTTTATTGATAAAATAAAATAGAAATGCTAATAAAAACGCATTGCTAACATCAGTTCTTTGGTATAACGCTGTGTTTTAGAACGTTTACAATCTACTGTGAAATGACCTTTTTGTCCTGAGACACGAATTGTCATTTTTGTCACGAGTCCTGTCACTTTAAGAAATGTCATTTAAAGTATAAGACGTCGGGGTCGGCTGGCTTAATCGTGATTTACAGTAATTGTCTTTATAATAAGTGATCCATATTTTGGATCACGTATTTAATCTGGGTTTCATTAAAAGTATATTGAAAAAAATGAGTAAATTAATACCTTCCGCTGCTAAGTTTCTTAAAAGTTCTGCAGTTCTGGTTAGCAAATTGTTTGTTTAATAATATAATTAAAGATATGTGAATGTGATAGATTTATAGGTTATATGTTTCTGTTGTAGAAAGCAGCCGCCCCGATAGTGTCGACATCAAGTTCGAAGTACAGCACGAAATCTGAGGCTACTTTTGAAATTAAGGTAAACATGTCGCTTCAGTAGCAAATTTTATAAATTTTTTACCTGTTAATTGATAACAAAATAATAATATATATGTTGAAATAAATACGACAGAGCAGTTTTACATTAATAAAGTTTTTAGTTAGGGAAATTATGTAACCTAACCTTCAAATGTCAAGTGTAAACTTGTTTTACTGTCATGTATTATTTAGGCTTAATTGATAATAATCTAGGGCAATCATAATGTTTACAAATTGGATGAAATACTTTATAGCACATTTTATTTGATTTTCGTAATATTCAATCTTTCATTGACAACTTGTTATAGCCCTATAAACTCCATAAGTTGGAGAAGGGACCTGCAATATCAGCAACTCTTACATCTGAAGATGCTCTCAAAATATACGAGAAACTTGCAGTGTTACGCAGAATTGAAACCGCATCAGGCAATTTATACAAAGAGAAAATAATTCGGGGCTTTTGCCATTTGTATTCAGGTAATTTGCACTGCATGAAATTAATTTGTATATTTTATTTCAAAGAGCATTTGTCTTCTTTATTAAATTGTAGGATATTCAGTACAAAAATACATTAAAAGTAAGCTATTTTGTATTTAATATTTTGTATAATAAAGAAAAAAGGTACATGATTGCATTAATTTGATGCAGAGTGATTTTTGTATGCCAAAAAAAGGGGTACACTTAGATTTTTCCTGTACAATACCTTATTGCAGTTAAAACTTATCGAATTTAGAAAGTAAATTTTGTTAGTTATCTTTATCTTTCTATTTTGTTTTTTGTGGTGTACCAAAGTATTTTTAAAACTGGAATGTTTTACTACAAGAAATATGCATTTGGTCATGTATTCATAGGTACAATCTATTTAATGAATAAAGGGGGCCTTAATTATATTTACATACCATGGCATTAATAGGTGCTCCAGTAGTACTTATCAAAATGTTCTAGAAATACAAGGTCTTAATTTTTATTTATTGGGATGTATATTTTATTTAGGTAATTATTATTGTCATACAACTGTGCTTAGGTCAGGAGGCCGTTGCTGTTGGAATGAGAGCAGCAATGCGTGATGTTGATTCGGTAATCACTGCCTACCGTTGTCATGGTTGGACTCATCTGATGGGAGTCAGTGTACTTGGAGTACTTTCTGAGCTAACAGGCCGTAGAACTGGTTGTTCAAGAGGCAAAGGTGGTTCTATGCATTTGTATGGCAGGAATTTCTATGGCGGTAATGGTATAGTTGGTGCTCAGGTGTGTTTATAAATCATTAACCTTTTGTGATGAATGATAACTAAAAAGCATGATCATTTAACATGATCATGTATATAGAAAAGTGGTGAAGTTCATAGCATAGCAAACATTAGAATGTTTTGAGATTTGAGAAAGAATGTTTCGTTAGTTGCATTAATTGCACTAGATACTGTAATTGTATAAGTGCCACAGTATTATGTGCAAGCATGTTATACCATCTTTGGCTTTATTATTGCTAAACATATGTATGTGTTTGATTCAAATGTAATATAGTATAATATAGTTACAATATATTTGATCTTATATTTTATTTCAGACACCAATGGGAGCTGGTCTTGCATTAGCGCACAAGTACAGAGGTGACGGCGGTGTTGCATTTGCTCTCTATGGAGATGGAGCTGCTAATCAGGGCCAGCTTTTTGAAGCTTACAATATGGCTAAACTTTGGGACTTGCCTTGTGTGTTTGTATGTGAAAACAATGGATATGGCAAGTTTATTAATTAAAAATAATACTTTAATATATTGAATACTGATATGAATGACCTAAATACATATTATTGGCCTCTATGGAGTAATAGTTTTCCACTTTGTAACACAGGTTCTTGGTTTGATTAAGGACTACATAAGTAGTAGAGTTTGGATTGTTATAGGGTTTTTTCAAAACCTGCCAACTATACCATCATCAGACTTTGTGTGGCCATAATAGCATTGCTGTGTTTTGGTAATCATAGATGTATGATTACCAGAACTCAGCAGCTCTGGGCAACAAACTACTCTGTCTACAGCTATAGAGCTGACAAAAAAATAATTGTATTTTGGTGTAGTAAGTTAATATTCTATTCTAGAAACTCAAAATTCTAGAAACAGTTGTGTTCCACCAATATAAATATAAATCATAGTTTACTTGTGTTTCAATCAGTAGTAACGTCATTAACTATTATTATTGTAAATGTTGATACTCTATAAGAAATATCAAATTTCTTCATGATTCAATTAATATTGTTTGTCAAACTTAAATAGTTTAATGAGATTACAGGTAAATTATAAAGTACATTAGCTAAAAAAATATGATGTTTATTTTAGGAATTTTTAATAGGTCTAGGAGCTGTAGTGTCTGGATTACTTTAAAAAAAAATAATATTGAAGGAGCAAAGATAGTTTATTTTCATTAAAAGAAAAATCATTATAAATATTACATACCAATTTTTTAAACATACAGTATCTCCAAATCGTGTCTATGAAGTTCTTTATAAGTGTATAAACTTTTCTTTTTTTATAAGTGTATAAAAATTCTTTATAAGTGTATAACTAAGTGTAAAGAAACTTGAAAACAACTTGCATTTTAGGTATGGGTACAAGTGTTGATAGATCATCTGCGAGTACAGACTACTATAGTCGCGGTGACTATGTTCCTGGAATATGGGTGGATGGTATGGATGTAATTGCTACACGAGAAGCGACCCGTTATGCCATAGACCATTGTACCAGCGGAAAGGGTATCACATTAAAATAATTTCACTAATTTTAAAAAGAAAACTATTTAAAAAGTGTAGAAGTCTTGTGGTAAATGTATTAACTAGTTGAATCATTCATTGGACTGTAAGTGTACATTTATAGATATTATATTATTATAATTTTGGGTGCCAAAAGAAACTTAGTGTTAAATTTAAATACTTGGTAGTATAACTAATCACTAAATCCATAACTTGTTCACCATTTTATGATATTTTTCATAGTTCAGTAATTTTTTAATACAGGTTTTTTGTGTTTTTACTTATTTTATTCCTCATAAACTATATTCCTTTAAAACTCTGGCCAAAATCGATCCAACTAGCTAACTTTAATGATTATTATAATATAAAATATGCACTGATCTCTACATAGATTCCTGGGTAACACACCACACACACTCTGAATAGAATTGCTATGCTCAAGTTGATAACATATAATTGTTAACATATGATTGGCCAGTACGCTTTAATATCTTCGGGCCTAATGTCAATTTATGAAATTAAAGACATAAGTTAGCATACTGTCAATAAAAAATATACCTAATAATGTATTAATTTTAGGTCCCTTAGTGATGGAAATGGAGACTTATCGCTACTCCGGTCACTCGATGTCGGATCCCGGCACTTCGTATCGGACTCGCGACGAGGTGCAAGAAGTGCGCCAGACCAGAGATCCTATCACTTCATTTAAGGAGAAGATCCTTAACAGAGAGCTTGTTACACCAGATCAACTAAAGGTATAGTTTTCCGATTATGAATATCACCGATATGGCATCTTCAGCATAATCATGCTAAACATTTGACACCGTAGCATAGTCTACAAAGTTGAACAAATGGATTGCTCCAAAGAGATGTTAAAGAAGTGCATATGAACTTCAGTAGCAGTTAACCGATTGTTATGACAATAGTCATACACCATCTAGTTTCAAATGTAGCCTAGTGTGGAAAAATTGGTATTTTGTGTTAACCTTTACGATAAAAGTTAAAACTTTTGTATTTTCTAAACATTCAACGAAAAATTAGAAAAATAATTTTCACTTGACTTGACAAACGCCCAAAAGGGTTAACTGTTAAATATTTGGATGACGTAAAATTTTTCGTAGGAGATTGACGCTCAAGTACGCAAGGAAGTTGATGAAGCAACGAAGCAGGCAAAGTCGGAGGCCGAAGTGGGCACTGAGGAATTATCCGGTGACATATACAGGAACAATTTGGAGCCGTTCATCCGCGGCATACATCCGGGGACGCCTTTGCAACATTACGAAGTGGCGCCACGTAATTAAAAAACATCTTAAACGCATAGAGTCGATTATCGCGCTAATGTATTAGTAATACGTAATCACTTCATTTAATATTTTTCAAGAGATATGAAGAATTTTATCGATGCATTCGCAAACAATATTTTTCAAACTTTTCATTCAAACAATTTTGTTTCGTGAAGAGAAATCGTATTATTAATATAATAGCTGGCAATTTGACAAAAAAAATGGGTAATATTTCAAAAGGAATTGGTGAATATCATCTGTCGGTAGATAAACAAATCACGATATTTTGAATGTTTTAAGGTCACTTCTCAATTTAATCATGTCTGTTTGTTAATTTCTTTTTATTGCGAGTTGGCTGTTACATTTGAAATTGTTTTAAGATGGGTTTTTGCTACATATTTTTTTATACATTCTAAGAATAAGTGTTGATATCATTAATCAGTTGGTAAAATAAATCAGTTTTATTGAAAAAGTATTTCAAGGTTATTGACGACTCGTAAAAAACTTATTTATTAAATTATATTAATGAGTTGTTTCTTTTATTTAAGTCCCTTTAATTAATTTTATGTACATAATATATATATATATATATA
>DWQX01000506.1:0-41576 GCA_018245475.1 Pharmacophagus antenor | reverse complement strand
AAACACTACTTAAATTACACCTTCAAGTAATCTTTGAATAAAAGTGAGAAATCAAGAAACCAAAAAATTTAAATACAACTTGTTGCATTTGAGTGTTATTAATATAATTTGCGCAAAATCTTATTGATGTGCATTGTTACATATGATCAACATAAAATATCTTGCCGATGCTTGTTTTTTTAAGCAGCCGCAATCTTTTTAGTCATTATACTCTTTCAGTGAAAACTAAAAAAGAATCGTTGCTATGACTCATTGGCATCGATTCGTACTGCTCTGTAGCGTAACGCTTTACATATACCGGATTCATCATTTGTTTTGTTAATATAATATAAGCGACTTGTAAAGACATATTATTAACGACTAACTACCGACAGATTGTTTGAATTGATTGTGACGTACGAGTAGCTTACTATTCGTATATATTATCTATGAAAGAAATCTTTTAACACAGCGTAGACGTGTTCATTGCATCTAAGAATCATAAACTGGAAGTTTAAAATATATGTCGGATGCAGACTTGGTCGAGAAAATTATTCTCATTTCCTTGGTCGAGAAGACAAATCGTCTCGGCTGTCCTGTACTCTTCATCTATAGATTTTGTTGTTTTGTATCTATTTGACAATTTCTTTATCGACATATAAGGCTTCCGTAAGTGTTCATGCACTATACATTATACTGTTAGGCTACTGGCGTTTTAAATATATTATAATTATAATATATATTTATTTATGACGATATTTAACCTACAGAGTATTCTGTATGTTATGAAAATAAAATTACCAGTATGTCATAAATGTTATCAGAGATAAAAATATCTACTTGTCCTTCAAGACATGGCGAGGTATTCATTTGTGTCTATAAAGGTAGGTACATGAAGTGTCTAACGCATAGATGGAAAAGTCGAGGCTCTCGGTCTTTTGGTGTCGTGTTTGTTACCACGAGAAGTGCACAAATATTGACGTGCGTCATTATCGTTTGGGCGTGTCATTGGTGTATATATAATATCTAGACTTTTAAGCGGTCTATGTAAATAGAACTGAAGAGCACACCAACAACAAGCTGAAGCATTTCAAATTAAGTTGTTTTGGGGTTTCGTACCGAAAAGGTGTCATACAGATCCCTATTACTAAGCTCCCGCCGTCCATGCTTTAGTCTTTCTGTCCGTCTGTCAGCGGGCTCTATCTCATGAACATAAATAGGTAGAATTCATCTTTCTGCTTATTACTGTACATAGATTGTTTTACTATTGGCGCTACAGTAAATAAAAAAAAAGTAAGAAATCGGGTGCGTGTTCGACTTGCATTTATTATTTACTTTGTATCATTCTTTAGGGTAAATAGTCCATCCAATCAACGCTACACAACGTTAAACTCGTTCTTCACGCCACCAAACATATATTTTTCAAATATCAGGTGGCCTGAATTATAAGTCGGACTATAGTGGTTTACTGCAGAATGTATTAAGAACGCACCCTTAGAGTTCAACAAACCTGAAAGCAGGAAAAGGTAAAAGATCCGAATATGAATAGAATATAACCGTAAGATCTGTAGAAAGACTGTTATATATAACCGGCTGTGCTATGATAGATAAGTTATTTCAGCTTGGATTTAATTATAATACAACCATTAACTCGAAAATTAATAGTTATTATATTTAGAATATAATTGCGTGTTCAGTAAATAAGGGAATGAACCACATAGCAATTACTAATTTTGTCATTAAGTAAATATTTTTAAGATATATATTTTTTATTACTATCACAGTAGATTAACAATTAGTTAATGAATTTAATTATTAATTTATACAAATAAGTGAAATTAAAGTATTTTGCAAATTGTACCAAAAAATTTATCAAAAAAAAAAAATTCTTTTTTGGGACAATTATCGTAATAGTTGAACCACTTACTTTCTTTGGACTCACTGGAAAAATAATTAGGGTCCCGGGCAAAAAAAAACTACAAATTATGAATAGATTTGATGTATAATCAGTTTTACTGGAAATTAAATAAGTTTATGTTAGAGGTATATTTTATAATTAGTTGTCCGTCTCATTCTAACGTAATGTGTCGTCTACGTCGGTGCATGGAATTATTACTATCATTGACCGGTTATCAATCAGTAGCTGGTCTGTCACGTGACGACTGGCAGATGTATTAGCATTGCTCGATATCTATTGCATACGTTGTTTTATAAGTAGTAATTGCACTCGGGTGCTAATTTTATCACACAATCGAGATGTTATGACACGAAGTATGTAATTGTATTGGAAATTTGTACAAGTACTTTGGATTTAAAAAAAATGTAATAAATGTGCCACTGTTGTCACATTACATGAGTCTCGTCCACCTTTGGTGGCGTGGCATATCAACAGTTTTGCCATTAGGATGACGCTTAAGATAATTATTTGACGTCTGTTTTTATACAAGGTTTAGATAAAATTAAACTGTAATCTTCAAATACAACCGTTCAGACTATTAATTTATGTGGAACAATTTCGTCGATATCCTGTTTGATGCATTCAAAGTTAACGGTTTAAAGATAAATTTAAAAAAATACATTAAAAATTATACGTTTCTAAATTACTTTTATTACCTCTTCGTAAAACTAAGGATCCGAAATTCGAGTTTTATCTATTTTCGGTTACGTTGCGGTGTACATAGATAATACTAACAATAGCAATTGTTTAATATGGCCGTAGCAAGTTATGGTACTCGGAACTTTCGGTTATTTATGTTCTATATGGAGTGTATTACCGCCGAACGACGATCGACGATGATTACTTTCGACGTAATGGCGACCCCGGAGTGCTCGTAAATGCTACTTAATTTAAATAACGGTGAAATGGCGGCCCATTCTCGTCCGGTTGGAAATCGGCCGCGTCTGTCGGGTGTGCCGACCGCAGAGCCTTTATTTAACAACAGATGTAAATTACGAAACATAATCCCCGAATTCTTTGTCTATGTACATGATGTACAACATAATACATATTTTATGGAATAGTTACTACCGTTAATGTTGGAAATAAAATGACAGATGTCAACTGCGACGACGAATATGGTTTGCGAATTTCGTAATTTAACATTGAATGTTCGTGTAGTACTAACCTTTTACATTACGTATTTAATGTAATTCAAAAGTATATTATGAATGTGTCATTTTGTTTCAAATTCGATGATGATACCCCTCGTGTAATTACATTCCATGTTCAAGGAGTATGAAGTCCAAACGTATAAATCTAAAGTAATAATAGTTATAATTTCAAATCTGCAAAAAAATATTATTTTAAATTATGGAAAGTCTAGACATGAAATTTTTATCAAAACTATATTTATTACGTTGGCACGTTTTGTTTGTAATGTAATTTATTCCAACTACGGAGAGTCGAGACGTTTGAGATGTGTATGATATGTTTGCAAATCAGTTTTGTGTATACATGCGTAAATATGTTTGCGGTTGATTTCCGATTTAATTTTCTTGTGAATTTCCTGTTTACTCCACATTTTATTTGGAATATTTCCGTATACAAAATATCTCAAAAAAAGAATCTTGATATGTCATGTGTTACTTTTACGCGATTATCTTTTAAATTTTAAATATAGCTCGAAATTTGGGAAATGGGCTATAAATGCTATTACGATATTTTTAGGACTATAAGATGCAGGTCAATTTTATGAAACGGTTTTCATGAAAAACAAATATTAGTTTCAAATTATAATTTTATTTTTTATAGACATAGCTTTTTCATCTTTGTATTGAGGTGGTCACATGTTACTTTCGGACCACGAAACAAAACGCACCTAAAATCTAAGTTAGTTTTTTGTATGCTAAAAGGTGAGTCTTATACTCCTAAAAATATATTAACTATAGTTTTTCGCTTCAAATTGACTCTGAGTGTGACAGTTAGATATAGATGAATGTAACAATCGTCTACCAATCATTCCACGTTATGTAGCGTTCAATGTACGCTATGCGGATCTTCGCGCAATTTATCTTTACATGTTATTGTTGCATCTCGCGGACGTGCGAATCAGACTATGAGAGAGTCACGCGAATAGATTGTACGAGCGAAAAAATCCGGGTTGGACACGATAGCGTTGCTTATCATACAGACGAGGATGTTGCAAACCTATATACCCTAACGAAAACAAAATAATAGGAAGAGATCGCTTTTGAATCGAATAATTTCTTTTAAAATTTAACTTATAGATTATTATGTGTTTTCTTAATCTTACGGTTAAAATTTGTTTTTTTTTTTCATTATTAAGTAATCATCTTTCGAAAAATACAAAGAATAGTCATGAACACAAAGTTTACGCGTCCAAGAAAAACCCAAACTCCTCTTTGTTTAATTACTTAGTTATTTTTCTCTTATACATAGATTGAATGTAACAGATAGAAAAAGTTACTGTAGTGCAAAATCTTTAATGTCATAATGCCATCAGTATTACTAATAAGAATTAAATTATAAAATCATCATAAAATTGGAACGCATTTAGACCACCACTATTAATATTCACAATTCGCTTTAATTAAACAATTTACAAAAATAGCACAGATATTACGACCCACTTCTTTTGTTTTTGTATCAAACATTCAAAACTATATCTACTTATCAGTACGATGATGGATGACGCTCTTAGTGTCTAATTCTTTATGTATACATATGTTGCTAAAGGAATTCTTAATGTTTCAGAAAAATGAGTAAGAGTATAATTTTTCTTGTTTTTAAAAATAATTTTTTTCATTTATAATCATTTTTATGCACACGTTAAGTGAACTCTTGACATATGATAAAAACTACAAATTCATTAGTTTATAAATAAAATTAAACATACAATGTTTATTGAATACGGTATAGTGGGAATTTATAGACAATGTTTACATTATATTTAATGGAAATGTTCAGGCTACAATTTCGTTAAGTTTTTCTTACCTTTTTCCATTTTGTCAAATCTTGAATTACGAAGAGTTGATACTATAAATCCTTGGAAACATATTGAAAAAAAGAGAAACTTATCGTACAAAGAGTTCGAGGGCGACTTTTTAACACTAGATTTACTGGACCCATAATTTTGACGGACCAACCCTAGATAAAAAGTTCCGTATACTAATATGCGTTTGACATTTTTAATTTTTTTATACCGCCACTGGCAACATTGTTCTATTTCTTTTATTGCGAAACAAGAAATATAAGAATACAATAATGCACAAAATTACTACACATTCGAAAAGAAAACCATAAAAATGTGTCGGTAAATCTAGTGTTAAATGCCATCTTATATGACCAGTACGATAATTGTATTAAATGCAAAATATATTCTTTTAAAGTTCTGGGAGACTATCGGGACGATTGAACTATTAAAAGTGACACACTACTGAAAAATGCGGTGCTGTACCAATATTTATAATAAAACTAGTCTTATTTATATTGAGGACATAAATGTAACGGGACAAAATTTTAATATAGCCAGTTAATATCACTTAAAGTATTTTTAAGGAATAAAATAATAAAGATTTGCAGACCACACGTATTTTGTTAGTTATTAAGAACGGAACTGTAATTTTAAAAGTCAATAAAGGTTACGTTAATACGTTTTGCACATAAAAAGTTATTTAATGATACGTTATGGTTAGTTTGTTGAAATAAGAACCAAAAATAATAAATTATCCAGCGAAACAGATTGTTTTCTTTTTATTATGCGACCTATGTTAATTTTTATTGCATATAAATAATGATGACGTTACTGTGAGATTGTGTTTGTAACAACACGGCATAGTTAATTAATGTATATTTAACTTTAACATAAAGTTGGAAAATTATATCCACAAATATAACGTTAGAGTAGTATTCACTGGTTGTTAAAATGTGTGGCATTTACATTACAGTTACGCCAATTAATACCATGTTTATATGTAAATACAAGTATTTAATATATAAGTAATCGCTATGTAAATTCTTTATAAAGATTTAGATAATCAGCAATAAAATTAAAAAAAAAATTTTTGTTCGTTCGTACTTATTGGAAAAGGTAATAAGTATTCAGTTACACTTCCACCCAAGAAAAATACCGTCATAAAAATTATGTGCGGCATAAAAGTTAAAATAATTAATTTGTTTCCTGTTTTAAGTTAATTAAGTGGTTAAGTTGCAAATAAGTTCACCTTCACATGTCCAATACTTCATTAACGATTTCGTTAAATAGAGGCAAAATTTTATTTATGAAACAAAGACAAAATATTTATTATAGAATACATAACATTATGTTTATTTATTTTTAATCGACGACAAGCAGGGACTATTGATACGATACGAAACTTAATTTTTGGTTCTATAAGTAATACATTTATAGCCTGTTTTGAAAGTCTTCGATAACACCTATATAAATTTCAATTACGACATGTTTCTATTATCTACTTTGTACAATGTTTTAAAGTGCATCTGTAGTGAAACTTCCAGTAAATTCAGATTTTTTTTTACCATAGTGTCAATTATGCGAAAAGAAAGTGGTTTCTCTGAGTTTTAGTTAGCTCAAGAAATCGAATGGCTATTAACTGTTGGGTCCGTATCCAGTCTTATAAGCAGAACTACATTCCAAAGTCCACTTTTCTTACGGAGATTAAGATTTATTTTAAAGTAAGAGTACATCGCATCCAGTTTCAATAAGCAGCGGAGGAGTGCATTTTAAAATCCTTTCTTTAGCCTTTATTCTGTATATATTTTATATTTTTTATATCTTATATATTATCTTAGATACGGTTTTATGTAATTTTAATTTGATTAACTAATTAATTTAAAACAGACACCTTTTACATGTAATATAGTATAAAAAGTGCTACTTATTAATGTGGGATAACACATATAAAATTTAGACTTAGACTATAGTGACATTAACCTTTGAAATGTTGATTACTGTCTTTTTTAGATGGCTAGTGATGAGAAATTGAATGATTTGTCTTAATACACCTAATTTATTTGTTGTTTATTTTATATCAGTTCATTTAAAATAGACTTAGCGGGTACATTTTTGTAGCAAATATGATCTCATTCATGTATCAAAAAAAAAGGTTACATAAATTAGTAACGCCTAAACTTTTTTTTAGGAATTAGTCACGGTGTTGGTGATATAATAAGAAGCTTTTTTATTTGTGGTGTATGTTAACTTATGGGACAGAAATGTCTTGTCTAATAACTGCAACATCTTTTTTCTCCTTTTATACTTGTAACCTCATTTTATTTTTTGAGGTTTCTAATGATAAACGATGTTGTTGAAAAATCTGGTTTACGTAAGCTATCTAACTTTTTAAAATTGTAATATTGCTTAGTATATCTGTGGTTATACTTAGCGAGCCCATCACAACTACCGCACTAAATATATAGAATTTATAATTATACTTCGAATAGTGTCAAGTGAAAGTCGCCACGCAAATTATACGCGAAAGGTCCTTCGTTGCGGCAACACTTGCCCTATTAATTTAATTGTGGGTCGAAATATCAGGATTACATTATAGATAATCGATTTCCTTGTATTGACGTTACGAAACTAATTATCGTTTATGAATTGATCTATGTGTTTGCATGACCACAACACGATTATAAATAGTTAAAGAGCGAACTACTACACAATGTAGAGAAATTCATTTAAGTAAAATAACTTTAATTGTTTTGGTGTGCAATATTTTTATTCTCATACTAAGCGACCATTCTTCTTTAGCGATGTAACAAAAATATCCAAATAAACACCAGATCTGCACACCCGGATGTTACTTCTATTGTTATAGTATGTTTTTCCTGTAACCTTCAACTACGTTATTTATATAAGAGACATTTGCTTTGAAAGTCAAAAACTCATTAAATCAAAATAAGCTATACCAACTACCAAGTATCATTTTTTCGTATCAAACCATTTATAGCAACGAACTCCCCAGCAAGCTCTATTGATATATCCAAATATGTACTTCTATGTTAAGAATTCCGATGACTTACGTTCCGCAGTGGTGTACCCTTTGTATTTTAACGCGGAGGTCCTGAGTTTGATTCTCGGCCCACGGGAATAGTGAAGTCTGAATAGTAGAAGGGTTATTTGAACTTGTCTGCTAGCTACTACCCCCAATATCAATTTTCCGCCATTAGTATTGCTGTGTTCCGACAGTTATACACGTGAAAGACAGAAGTATTCTGGGCGAACCATCTACTACATTAAATTACGGTCAAGTGTTAGCTTATAACCGATTAAAAAATACCGAACATCAAAACCCACTAGTAATCGTGAACCGCATGTTTACATAACTATATTATGACGCTTATCAAAGTTCGCGTAAAACAATCAATTCATGCTTTGACATTCCCATACTTTGTGAGTAAAAACAACAATGGAACAAAGGCTTTCGATGCCCCACTCATAACGCGTCCTTACTTCACCCTAGTGTTAGTAAATGAAACATCATTGTTTGCGATTTTGTCAGCGACCCGACTTGAGCTCGGATTACTCACGCATTATTCCACGCAATAGCGTTTCCTGTTGCATTTTCTAGATCTAATTTCAAACATTTGTTTTTTTATTTCGTTCCAGGTTGTAACCGCAGCTCCAACGCCTACCTCCTGCCTTAGCCTGTATTCATCACTGCCAACTATTCCGCCCTGCGCGCTTGATGCCGCCATGCTAAAGTTCCGTACTAGTCATAAGAAAAACAATAAAGTTTGTAGCAAAAATATAATCTATTGGCGTTCGTGACACCCCTCGAAAAAAAGAAGGGGCACAATGAGTCAGTCGCCAGATGATGCTCGTGCAGCTAGGATACAGAAGTATAAAGAAGAAAGAAGAAGGCAGTTAATGGCTAGAACTGCGACGATCTTCTCTGCTAATGTTACTGAAAGGTACGTTACTTTAAGTAATTACCTAAGTGAAACTTTAGAATTATTTAGATAAATATAAATCCAAGTATAACATATGTTATTTATAAAGTTATTATTGAATAATTGTTGTCATATAAGTATATATTTAGTTTCTGCTCTATATACAATAAAAACGAGGAAAGTAGTTATACTATTTTCTCTTAAATATTTAATAATTAATCAAGTTTTTTTCTGTGTTAATTGTAAATCTTGTTTATTTATCATACTATAATTTAATTTCAGAAGGCCCAAAAAAGCGGTTATACGAATGCCATTAGAAGATTCTGCCACTCATCTCAAGTCTTCTTCAGAGTTAAATCTTAACACGGCTTCAACTTCAGTACCTATCAGAACAACGAGAGCGTCCCGTTTACGGGCTGCCGCTGCGAATAACACGGACACATGTACTTTTTCAAAAAAATCTCACAATAGAAGCTCATCAGTGCATTCCTTAATAGAAGATGACAAATCTAAGATTTCTAAAAGTTCTAAAGTTATTGATAGAGATAAAGTCCGTACAAACAATAGGAGGCAGAGCAAAGAAAAAGAGAATTTTAAGCGAAATACCACAACAAGCGTAGTAGACAAAGAAAATGGTGCTATTAGAACAAAGCTTAAACATTCCATTAATAAAAATATATTAGCGAAAGACAAAAGTAATTTTATAGTCTCTAGTCCTAAAGATAAAAGAATTGACGATAAGAATGTTACACATACTGATGAGAAAGAGTACTCATTGACTGAGGAAGATTTTATTAATATAAAGGAAGAATTGAAGGACGAAAATGTGGATGAAATTTTTAATAGAATTCTATATGATAAAACCCTTTCGAACAGTATGGAGAAAGAGGCTTTTGAGAATTTATTTAATGATGTTGTAGTAGGCAACAATGTAAAAGATAACAACATTGAAATTAAAATAAACAATGAAGATACTGAAGAAAATTCATCGAAACAGCGAAGGGAGCTCAAAAATAATCATAAAAATTCTTACATTCCTGTTGTTAAAGAAGTAAAAATTAACAATAAAAACGAAAATTATGTAAAAATAGAAGATAGGTGTGTTGTGCCAAAAGTGAAAGATACAACAGTCGGAGGTTTGTTGGGGGCGGTGTGTGTTCGCAAAGTAGAAAGGTTTAGTGAATTGCTCAGTAATTTATGTTCACCATGTGAGGCAGATATTTTATTCGAAGACATCTTGGTAGAGAATGGAATAAACGGTGATTGTACTCCGGTGAGTAACATTGAAATGTCATTTATATTAGTTAATCTGATATTTTTGTTTTGTGATATATTTGAAATGGAAGGAAAAACGTACATAGTACATTAATAAGTGGACACATATTGGAGTATCTTACTTTTCTTACATTGACAAGGGATAGAAAAAGTTTTTATTTTTGTCATGATTCTTAGTGATGCATAGACTTCATAGGTATTAAAACGTTTGATAAAGATGCTGTGTTATCTTCTCGAAATCTTATCAGTTCAAAATGAATTTTTTTGCGTGTTAGTGACCTACTATAAGAACCATAGCCAGTATAAATATATTTATGGAGTGCAATCTTTTCTCGAAAACTTTTAAGTTTATTCGTTATACAACGATGTTCATAACAAACGTATGAAATCTGGTGTGGGATGTAAAAAACCTTAACCTTTAAACTTTGTTCGTATCATGATTTTCTCAGTGCTTTGTAATATTTGCAAGGTTCCAGTACAATGTTTTATTACAAAGAACCGCATACGAAGCTACAAAAATTATCCACTCAAATTTACCTATAAAAAAATTATGAAAATGTATTTATGACGAGCAATGTCTGTCCATTTTAGTTTATTTTTTAACCATTTAATTTTTGATCGGGCATATGATATTAAACTACAAAAATATGTAATTATGCTGCTTGGGAGCGATGATAAGGACACACTAAAATTTACTAATACAAAATTTACTAATATATACGAAAATGCTACTTAGATTAAGTCCGGCCATTGTTTAATTTTTTTGTAAAGGTGCAATGAAAAATTAAAAAAAAAATGTACAGACTCATTAAACTATTAAAACTTTTGTGTGGTTCGAATTTTTAATGTGTAATAATGGTTTTTTCGTATTATATGTAAATGCTCTAAGAAAGGATAAAAAATATATATTTCCAATCAATGTTATAATTTACCACGTTTAAAGCAGCTAATTATGTAGCTATTCTGCAATGCAACAGGGAACTTTTCCTATCAATAGGATCCATCGGGGATATTTTCTGTCGAGTTAGTTATTCTGATACTTTTTGTACAGAAAGATATATATTGGATGTTAACTTCAAAGAATGTATAATTAGAAGGTCCAGCTTTTAATTTACAATGAATACCTACATATTTAACACCACGTTTAGGGGACGCGTCGTTTTAACTCAACAACGATCATTAAAAATTTCGGTATACTTACATGTGTCCGGATTTTCAATTTCATTTTTCGTCCTTTGCGGCAACTTTGCTTTACATTCCTTTATTCTTAATAAAGAAATATAAGAATTGATGTATGAAATTTTCGAAACAGCGAGTACCTTATTTAGTTACATTAAAAAATCAGAGATAATTATGAATAACACTGTCTTCCACTTATGAAATTCTAATTTTTTTCTATAGAGGTTAGGATAATTAAGCTTTAACTTTAAGCGCATTAGTGTTTTATAAGTAAATAGATAGGTAAATAGGTGGTATTTTGCTAATCTTTATTGTCAAATATTGATCACCGTAGTTTTCTGACATGCTTCTTGGAAGGGGAAAAATTTATTGGTTATAAATATTTAAGGTGATTATTATTTTTTTTAATATTTGTATATTTTATTAGGGTCTTTATTTTTAAGTCATGCCGACTCCATCGTAACAAATATATATACTTTCATCTATATAATAATCAACAGACCTGACATGAGAGATTTTTTCTCTCATTAATTTTTTATAAGTATCCACAAAAAGCTGAGGGAACATGTAAAATTTACAAACGAAATAATTTTTGAGACATAAAAAAGAGCAATCTTGTGTTCAATCCGATGTGATGGCAAGTGAGTTAATTAACACAAAGTCGAAGCAAGATTTTTTTTAATCGGAAATAAGGTAACACTTGACCTCGATTTCATTTAAGTTTCGTGACAGTGCTATGTTCATTGCAGAACGTTTAAGAAATCGGGAAATTATTTTATCAACTGATATTATTTATCTACAATGGGTTAATTTTGTATATGGAAATGTACTCAATTAAATACTATTTTAAGTAACAGTTACTTCATAGATAGCGTTCATAGCTAAAATTCTCTTACTCTCGTAAGTTTTACTGTGGACATAGCAATTCTGGTCAAGTAGTAGATTTACTATATGAGGTAACTAGCAGAACAAAATCAAAATAGTCACCCTACCACTATTCAAGATACACAGCTTTTTTCGAATTGATCAAGGGACATCCGCCTATACCAAAGAGTGTCTTTTGTTAATTGTTAATATTATAAAACTGTCTTTAATAATACACGGAACGAGTTTCGCGCTAAACTGAGAGGGTTTACAACATTTAATGGCTTTAGATTGGCAAATTATTATGATACGAAAAATAGAGACGTAATTGTCCAATCCGCGTAATAGGTGAACGTTTTTTAGGTACAATATGAATATATTATTTTAATTAGCCTGATGATTATAAAACAGCTCCATTAATAAAAAGTACACAATGACTTGTGTTGTTTTTTGTTTTAATTTCATTCATATCACTGATACGATCTCTCACCGGACCATATTCAGAGAACTGACCAGTACGGGTGCACTTGTTTATCTTTTTAGTCTTGTTCTCGACTCCTTTCTCAGCGAGATCGTTTGCGCAACGTATTTTTTCGAAAATTCCTATTGGCCACCTCCGCTGCATGGCTCATTTTAACTTGGTCGCGATTAACATAGCCAATTTTGGTGGCACCCACGATTTTTAATCGATCTTACAGCGTTCGCAAAGCGTCTTGTTGACACGATGGCGGCCTCGTCTCGACGTCGCGTTGAATTCGTATTTGGTTACGATCCTTGCCCACCTATCTCGCATAGCCTAATAGTGCTTTTGTTCGTGACGTCATCCTGACTAATCTATGTAAATGAAGGCAATCGATTTACAGTATTGTTAATAAAAATTTAAGAAAATTAAAAATATATATTTGTAAAAAAAATATGTTTTATGAATTGGAGTATACCACTAATTATCATAGAAATAATTTAAATTAAAATGATTAATACTCTTTAACAACTAGCGGATAGCAAAACAACGATCGGTTGAATACTTTTGGAGATTACCGTACATAATTTATAACATTGATTTCATTATATTCGTCAAAGATTAAGAAAACATCTTTTTATCAAAAATTAGAACTGCCGATGAAAAAGATAGGAACTTAAAGCAATTAACACGTTGAAAATACATTTTTACTGTTTTCTCACCATAAGGAAGAAACTATCCTTAGAGTAACGTCAGTTGAGAAAATTACTTTTTCTTAGTTGCCTAAAAAAACCAACAAATATTTGTATATACTTATCACCACGGTAATTTGTAATGTTCACAATAATATAAGTAAGACATACGGAATAAAATAATACGTACTAGTGAATATACTGGACCCTGTGTAATAAGGCTTGTGTTGGTAATAAGAAAACATGTCTCGTATATGATGTGTTATGTAGGTGTATAAGAAAAAAGTATTTTTGAACTACGTTCTGTTTATCAAACATTTATAACGTCGTTATCATCTGAATAAATTCTAATATTTCACGAAAATATTATTACATGAAATATTGAAGCATAAGATTTAAAAATCAATAAAATTTAGTCACTTGAACTAGGAATTCCTGTATTTATATATATCTAAAGAGCCACTCTATCCAGTTGTGTGTAATATTAAATAAAAAACAACATAAACTTAATAGCATTATTCTATTTGTAGTTGTAAAGGAGAGTAATAAATGAGTGTTAGCTCATAACCGATAAAGAAACTTATGTTTAACGTATACAATGTATCTTGTTTCAAATATTTCTAAACATTCTTCAATTGAGCGCAAATTGTTCTTGTCGAATACCGATTAGTCGTGTTACAAATTGATTCTAAACTGATATGTCCGTGATCGCATGTGTTCGTTGTTCGCAGGCATGTCCAATGATCTAAAGCGTTGTTATATTAATGATACTTTTTTAAGCATATCGTAGAAGTGAAAAGTTACTGGTATATTTTAATTACAGTTATATACTTAAGAATTCCATGTCACAAATACCAAATACGTTCACGTTTGTATAATTTTAAATAAACACTTTTTTTTTTATTGGAGTGTTACAAAAAATGCATAACTTTTGTTTAACTTCTGGTTATTACATTTTTACACGTTTTTTGCAGTGTTCTTTGCATTTTTATTTAATCTATAAAGCTATGACTTTGATTGATTTAGAATTAATACGATAATAAATCTATAGCCATAATAGGTGGTTTTTTTTTATGTTTTGTTCTTTAATGATACAAGTAATGTTTTATATATATTTTCAAGAATATATTCTGATCGTTTGAAATTGGAAGGCATTGACATTCCAAATCCTAAGTCGCGGAGCACTATTGGAGACCGGCCTTTATGTAAGTGAAAGAGGCCTGCGCGCTGCAACACGCTTCAGTTGCCGGTAAGACGCGGTTGCTCGCGCGCATCGCGGTTCTTTTTATTGGTACAGTGAATTTGACATTTACACATTCTGTTAAACGCCGATTTGTCAACGAATTTCGTTTATTTTTTGCATTCCCTAGATTAATTTCAGTAGACGATTTAATCTGAACAGCTTTGTTACGTTGTAGAGGTTACAATTATACGTTTTGTTTCAAACTTCATCGAGATATAGTTTGAAGTTTGTCATGTTATTTGCCATATGGAAACTCTACATGGTCATAGAGAAAGTGTCATGTATTGCAGAATGCTTTACTTTCAACTGTCACGCAATATTATAATAATTCCGATTCGATATGCTCTCGTGTATAAGCCTTGGTGTTGTTTCAGGTGCGTAATTTCTGTAAGAAAACATATTTATCTATTTTGAATACAGAATATTTTCAGATTCCTCTGGTCTTTCTGTATGTTGTGTGTTAATTTCGTTGACACTTTTGCGCCATTATTATTGCTTTTGGTACATTTATTGGTATTAATATGTGTCACAGAGCTGTCAACTGCGATATAGTGTAGGTGACCTTGTTTACACCTTGCCTTATAAGGTAAAATGGTTATGTTTCGTCAGTTCTCAATATGACAGTCATAGAAAATTAATTAATAGGATCTTTTATTAATGAAATTTATATCTCATTTAAGGTTTAATAATTGTGTTTCAGCTTTGGTGACGATTTCTTTCTTGTAAGGCGTGTTTTACCGTATATTCCCTGTTTTTTAACATAAGAACGCTATTGTCTGACTGGTATTGGGCCAAGGCGGAAACTCGTCCGATCATGTATGGATGACTTTTATCGATTTGATTAGTATTCGGACTATGGTTTTGTACAAACTTTTAGGAAGGTCTACCTTTAATTGACGGTTTATAAATGTACATAATATGTTCCTCTTTTAATTAATTAATAGTTATATTCAATGTTATTAATATAAAGTTCTTATACAAATATTTCTACTAAATAAACCTTGTCAAATTGGGTATCAAAGAAGCAATAGGTTGTTAGTATTCAAGTGATGATAATTACGTTTTCGTTCTTTCTAGGTCAAGCTTATAAAAAATACTCAATGGTCTCTAATTTGAATGTTTAGTCGCTAATGATCTTCTTTAAGCGATAATCTAGGTTAATCTTAATTATAAAAATATGTTAGAAGATCGCTCACAAATAAAATTTACGACTATTGAAATTTCAAGCAAAGAATTAGGAGTACGAAAATAAATTACATAGACTGAAAGAGTCCCAGATTTCTTGAGCATAAAATTAAAAATTAAAATTTTGTTTATAATGGTCTAAACAGTGTAAATACCGCATACGTAAAATGTCCTTAAAAAAATAATAATTCTTTCCTTCTACATATAGGTTACTTTCACTTTTCATAGACATTTCATTTATATAATAGTGTTTTTTTGCAAAATGTGTGTTCTTATTCTAATTGAGAGACTTAATGAGAAATAATTTAAATTAAAAATTTAATGAATAGTAGTGACTTACGAAGTATTCTATGATGTCCTTTGAGAAATTCTATGAACTTGATATTCGTCTCCGGATATTAATGCAATACTGAACTGTAATAAATGAAATTATACCTACTGTTAGTATAACGTAGTTCATATTTTAGAATCTTGTGTGTTAGTGTTTGTTATCGAATTTCGTAATATACAACGACATGACCAAGCAAGCTAAACTGCTTATTTAGAACGACATTCTATTAAGTAAATGAAGGACATTTGCTACTTACTACCAAGTGTTAAAATCCAGATAGCTAAATGCAATTTCGAAATAGATTAGCTGATAGTTTTCTTAGTATGATTACAATAGTTTTACACGTTCCGTGCTACGTGGGGCGTATATAGCGTAAACTCTGACCATTGTTTGACCAAATGTTTTCAAGTATAATTACACACAAATTTATACCAAAATTTCGTTAAATTTGTAATTACTGCGTAAGGGATTGAGAAACTGTCTTATATCTGCGCCTCACAAGCTCGCAACAGTGAAATATAAAAAAAAGCTCTAGCAGGGAACGTATTCTGATAATAAGTAGTACAAGTATTAAAATTGCAGAAAAGTATTGAGATTTAATAAATGTTTTTCAAATATTTATTAAATCTTTTTGCGTGATCATCGCATGCCAATGTTAGCTCTTTGAGTACTGAATTATTTGGAGACTTTTATGCATATATAACGAATTTAATTTGTTGCAATCTGGATTAATATGTAGGAGTACAAGTATTTAATAATATACTTTATTTGCAATATACTTATATTGGTGATATAAATATATTTTTGAAAAAACATTTCAATTACAAAATTTAAATAAATATATAATTGTAACTAAACATGATTTGTTTAATTCAGATATCTTAGAATAGCGTGTCAAAATAAAACAGGGATAAAATAATAATTATTTGCGACTGTAAGATGTCGAAAACAAAAGTTAGGCAATTGTTTGCGATCAACGCCAACTAGGTTGGGTCGCGCAAAAATCAACGCCTACTACTCAAATTCAGATGACGAGTCAGACTCGTCCACCGTAACTTCGTCCAAGTAAACAAATGACGAGACAATACACACATAGGGTGAAGTTTACTTATCGTTACTTGGCTTATTCCCGTTCCGAGCTAAATTTGAGGTGTATCTTATCTTTCGGTGGTTCTTATTGTTCATTGTCTTATAGTCCGAAATAGGGGTGATACCGTATTTTTCGGACAGATTTATGCCGAGCAGATTTATGAAAATCAAGGATTTCTTTGATGTCGGATACATTGTTCGTATTGATAGCCTGAATTTGAAATAAAAGAAAAATACTTTTCTTTGCGAATGGGGTTTTAATAATTCTATTTTATAGGTTGTTTTAAGTAAAGTCCATAGATTGTCTAAAAGTGTATTTTGAAGCTGAACAAGCTAACGGATTTAAGATTATGTGGAAGCTCAGTTCGTGAGCTTTTGTATTTGCAAAATGTTTTAACGAGAATAGTCATGTTCAACACACTACAGAATGTTTACTGTTTTTTCTTGTCTTTATTTATTTGTGACTTCTTATATTATACAAAGATTGAAGTAATTGTATCCAGAAAATTAACTACTTTCTGTTAGTGGTAATTTCTGTATTTATCTATCTCGTTTATTCTCATATTGTTGATAAAGCCTGATGCACTACATTTGGTAAGCTATGTCAACTTTGTCATTTTTATTTCGAGGTCAGGTTTTATGGCTTCATAAAATCTGTTTTGGTCGTTTAGTTTTTGTCAAATTTATAACGAATGTCTTGTTTGTTATATTGAGCGTAAATCTACAGTATTTTATTTAAAACGAAGCTATCGCTTTTTTATATAAATTAGTTGTATATTTTCGAGTGTTTATGAATCCACTAGATTTTTTTTTAAACTATAGTTTTAATTTTTCGAATATACGATTAAAGTGACAAGTTTATCAAATTTCGTAAAGTTGACTCTTGCTTTTATGAGTCGTTTCATAAAATACATGAGTCGTTGATTTAATAAAGAAAAATGAGGATTTACTTCAAAGAGTATAAAGCTAAAGTGGTAAGTTGTGTAAGCAAAACAATAATATGATTATTACCATTTGTTATTGATGTAATGTTGGAACTGTCTGGCTTTATAATTGGCGATTACTACATGATTTCGTAAAGGGTTGATGAGCGATGACTATGCTTAGTGAAAAGGTTTTTGCAACTAATTTAAAAGTATAAAGTAAAAGAATACCGACACAACATTATCTGCATTATAAAAGAATGTGAATAACTATACCGACGGTAAAAAAAATCATTAGGCTACCTTATAAACAACTGTAATCTAAGTTTACTTAATGTTAGACAAGTTTGTAAATATTTTATAATTGTTGTATCTTCTAATAAATATATATTTTTATCCAGCGCACAAAGGGCCCAGAGTGCACGCCCCCATGTCGCCGGGCGCAGCCGACCCCGCATACCCCCAGTACGGCGAGGCGCTGTGGGGGACATGCTTCTATAGCCAACGATGGAGATGGTAAGTTTCTTTTATTGCAGCATTGTATATTTTATTACATAAGTGGGCAGACGGGAATTTTATAAGAGCTTATTCGTTTTAACTCTCTTGCACAGTTGAACAACTTTTACTCGTGGTATTTTATTGTATATTTTTACGTATTATCTATTGTAAGACGCGTTTAAATTGGTACTAACCGAAGTGTTGAATACTTCTTTTAATTTTAATAACTAGCCATCTCTTATCCGCGTCTCCGAGCGTGGTATTTTGTTTTTATTTCATGTTACGAGTGACCCTCATTAATTACCAATTTTCGAGTCCGTTGACTGAAAGAGTAAAGTTTTATTGAATTTTTAAACACTTATTTCCACCTATTAGAATTTTAAAAAATCCTTCTTTGATCAATACGTACACATCACAAAGAGCACGCTTTCTAAATTTAATGTCTTTAAGACAAGCGGTTTAAGCTGTGTTGCTATTTAGATAATTCATTCGGTAAGCTAATTAGGACTTTGAATTTTATAAATATTGATAATTTTACAGTGTAAAAATAATAAAGGCGTTTTATCCTAGCAAGATCTTCCATATCCTATTTCTTTTTCACAAAGGTTGGCTGGTATAGAACTCATAACGAGTTAAGCTCGTCTGTATGACACGTTTTATGCTTAGAATAGTTTTAATTAGTATATAACATATACGAAGTTTATAAATAAATAAATAAAATAAAGGCAATTTTTTTTCTGTTAGTACTACCTATGGTAACTTTTTATTAGTCCTTATTTAACTATTTTTCAATTATTGCTTTTAATAGTTGTGATAAGTTAACACAATAAGCGTTAAAAACTTTCTTCCACACTGAACGTAATTATTGTTACAAATTCTCCGTGGAAATTATTCGTAGCGATCATCGGATACTGTTGTACTATCTTCGTTTACGATAGCATGTAATAATGGAACAATGGCTGTCGTGGATAAGTAGGGGATGGGCTTGTTGTCTTATCTTTTAAATTTCTGGAATCCTCTTTGGAATTGTTTTTGCATTATGTTTTTACTAATAATGGTATAGAGTTTGGTAAATTGTAGGATTTACGAAGGACCAATTTCGTGTTTCTAAAGAAAACACTTCATGTCGTGCACGGAATAAACGAATAGCGAATTCGAAAAATTTGGCAAAGCATTTATTTATAATACTATAAAGGTATTAAGCTGATTATTCGGTTCGAATGCTTCGTCCTTTAGACTTAAATTTACGACGATGAAAAGTCAAAGGTCGTAAAAAGTGCAATTTATTGTAGGAAACAGCTCCAAGTTAACGTCAATGAAAGAAATGTATCGATGTAATAAATATGTGTATATACTTAACCTTTAACAACTTCTGGTGACTCAAATATTATAGTATATGTAATATACTGAACCCCTGTGGTTTATTCGTAACACTGGCGCCTTCAATTTTAATCACGTTGAATTGTGAAAGAAAACAGTTCTTGAGAGAAATCTATTAGCTCTACTTTTATATTCCCTTGGTATTTTACCTATCAAACACAAGGTTTTGCTTTTTGTTGGAGTTACGTGTTTATGACAACAAATTGAATTTCTCTCCCGTTTATTGCTTTTTATTGTTGAAGCGTTTCTTATGAAACTTTAAGTATATGAATATTAAACTGGAAGAAATTATTTAAAATATTTCTTGATTAAATAACAAAAACATTAATTAAAAATGTATTACGTGATGATCTAATTTCCTTATTTCTAAATAATGCCTCTTATAAGAAACATGTCTGTTTAATAAAAATCATAATGATGAGATTTTTTTTTCGTTCTTATGTATATATTTCTCTGATCATACGGTGCTGCATGCCTTGTTGATTCGTTATTCAATTACATTGGTAATGTATGAATTTTGTGTCGTATGTTCTGGCTGAATATACATATATCATCAGTTCTCATTTGCTTGCACCAAAAATAGAGATATATTTTCTTAGTGAATGAGATACGCGTCCTCTATTGTCTGTAACTTATAATTTATTATTAAACCATTACCATTTTAGTTTAAAGGTAATATTTTCTGACGCTAGGCACCGGGAGCTTAGCGAACGGGCGGAACTTCGTGTAGGTAGAGTGAATTATTTAAGCGCAGGTATGCTGGAGGCTGTGTCGCACTAAAATATTATCGAGGTGGCCTCTCTCGCAAGCTTTTGCGGTATATGGGACAAGGTTGTCAGTCCGCGGCATTTCTTTTTTGGCTCTCAACATTTCCGTCACTAATCTCTTATTAAATTCTTACGAATAATTTAATTCCGGTGTATAATGTTCATTTTTATGAAATTTTCGTTCTTCTCTTTAACGTGCTTTTCCGAGAAATTCTTAGCGAACGAGTCTTTGTGTAGACTTCTTTGTAACGAGACTAGTTGTTCGTCTTTCACTAAACTCAAATGTCGGAGTTTTGTACAAGCGCGAAACAACTTAAACTGCTTTTGAAAAGTAAGTGAAGTCTGAAGCGCACAATGCTCTGTTAAGTGCAAAAAGTTTTGGAATATTTACGACTGTAGTTCTTAATATCTACTAATTGTTATTATGTTCTACTTAGCGGTACATAAAACCTATCATCGGTACTAATAGAAATACTAAGTTAAATAAAGTTAGTACTTTGTATATTAATCGATTTAACTGTAAATCAAATCTTTTGTATATTTATTATCATTATCAGCCTACGCATTTCATTGTTAGAAAATGTCCTCTTCTAAAGACCACCCTTCTTGTCTTTTAATTTAATCTTAAAAAAACTCTCTTGATTTTCTACTTCATCCACCACTTCTTTAAAGATTTAAATTATAATTATTACACAGTGAAATATTCAACAATTAACGATAAATATCCAGTCTTATTTTTTACCATAGGCATATTAAGTGATAACTTTTAATGTTCTGCTTGTTAATTAAGACCGGAGATGCGTATAGTTTTTTTTATTTATTAAATGAAGAAAACATTAAAAGTGTTGCACGTTCATTGAGGCTAATGCGGCGAGAGAAATTGTAAGAGACGAACCAAATGGACCGTGGAGCGATGCTTGAAGGCGTACATTTCTAATACCGACAGCTTTTTACCCATAGTAACAGCTAATATGTGCAATTTTTTTTTAAATATAACACTCAAGTTATCGTCGGTATCAATAGATAAATTTCCTTTTTAATAAAAACAGACGATGTTTTATTATTACTTATGTAACTGTAATGTATCTGCCAGTTAACGGTGTTGTGAAAATTTACAATTTTTTTTTTGTTTAATATTAATTATTATATAAACAAAAAAAAAGACTACAAACGTTTATACAAGTCACTAAAATTCAAATTAAATCGTGTAACTTTTCGTAATATTATATAACCTATCAACAGTAGTTAGTAATATTTCACCAAAATAGTTGTACTAAGAATTACTTTTTATTACTTACAATACTTAGAGTATTTCGTATCCGTATAAATACGTAAAGAAAAAACCTTTATTCACGGTATAAAGTTTGTCATAGTTTAAGTTCATATGAAGTTTACATTTTTGCTGTCATTTTCAAATGAACATTATCTACATAGAAGTTGTGCACAAATTTGAATAATTGAAATGATTGCGGGCATAAATATCATAAATATGGGTTTCTGCGTGATACTCATTAATCGTATTTAGAAATACTATTATTATATTACTTAAAACCTGTTTTAATTACGACATTACAAATGTCTTAATTCTATTAACTTTGACGACGTTGCGTGCTGGACCTACTAATGTATTATTGAACGTGAAAAAGTTTAGCACGAAAGATTGCTACGGTAAGCGCACTTTTATCCACTTTTCAAACCTCTCTAAAACATTTCGAGAACATTCTTTTTTACGCCAGGTATCCTAAGGGAAACAAGTTTATTGGGATCTTATTGAGAAAGGTACTTGAATTTATTGGACTTTTACCGAATTTATATAGTCTTTTACATGTTTACTTAATGTCTTCTTAAATTAAATAACTATATATAATATTTTATTGAAGTCACATAGCGTGCTCCCGTTTCAAAATGGAAATCATATATTCAAAATAAAAAATTACACGTTAACTTTACTAAACAACGATGAAGTACCCAGTACCTAGGACTTTGAAATAATCAGAAATTAGTTTTGATTTCATTTATTTTTGTAAACTATAATTATTGTATAATCACTGTTTGTAAATAAATGATTCATTTTTCAATAAACTTACACGTCTTGTTTGTAAATTTTACTTTGCGATACGATACTGTTTGAGCGAGGAGCCTAAATGTCCGTCCGCTGATGTCATGTTACGCTGATATAATTAGTGTTTTATTCCCGCATACTGGCAGACTTTGGTTTCATAAAATAATTTCATCTATCCCGTTTAATACTCTTCATTGTAGCATAAATACCTGTAATAATTTTAATGTTTCTTTTTTCTTTGCATAAAAATTAATACATCCCTGTGATGTTCTGCCATTGGTTATAGATAGAAAATTTTTATTCTTACAATCATTTCGGTTAGTTTAAACACCATGTTTAACTGTAGCTTGACGTTATATGTCTACGAACCACCGTAAACTGGAATTTTTTCAGTTGATATTATTTTTCGACTGTATTAATCTCTTAGAGAATCATTGGTATACGATTAATAGATTTTTGTTACGGATTCTAACCATAGATTGATCAAATCTCATAGTGGGAACGGTGAATATATCAGTTGCACACGCTTTTGCTTGCTATTTAACACAAATTTACTGGTTGTCTTTTCGGATCTGTAGTAATTTTGTGCATTATTGTATTCTTATTTTTCCCGTTTTGCAATAAAACGTATAGAACAATGTTGCCAGAGCCAATATAGAAAAATGAAAACAATCTAACGAATATTTGTATACGGAACTTTTTATTTAGGTTTATTCCGTCAAAATGACGAGTCCGGTAAATCTTGTGTTAATAGGCGACGGGGTGGGTAACGTATGTAAAAGTGTATACAACAGACCCAATAAATCACAACAGACACACAAAATCAAAACTGCTTTTGTTTATCTTTGACGTTTGTTTAGGATCATTGGCATTGAACGTTGATTTATTTTCAAAAAGTTTATCTGGCTCGAAATAGAACCTTTCTGTTTTATAATTTTTGTTATTTTTCATTGGAACGAAGACAATTAACAACTGCTTCATTCCCATTTTTTAAAATTTTCATATAATTTTAATGTTAGTATATAAGTCATATTTTGTTTTTAATGTGTAAATATATATATTTTTTAATTTTAATATGAAAATTATATTTTTTATAATTCTCGTATTAAAAATTTAAAAAAAATATTTTAAAATAGTGCTTTGAAAAGATTTTTCAAATAGAAATTTCATAGAAATTTCTCATTAGTACACAGTTTCTTGTTTTAGTATAAACTGAATTTATCGTAACAAATATGAAAATTATGTAACACCAAATTAAACTAAGTAATTTTTAAAAGCCGGCAAGACTGTGGTTATTAAACGTTAATATTAATAAACATTAAAGACCGACCGGGATTGCAAGGACTCGGCGCAAGGCCGGGGGAGATACCTGCAATTATCCCTGACCCACGGAAAAGATGAAGGCTTCGTGCAAATTAATGTTGTTACTTTATAACGTTATAGTATTAGTGAAACGTGCTATGAGAATAGAAGTATGAAATTTCAGATATCATTGTTTTCTTGCTTACATCGTAATATCTACCGAATTTATTTTTTAACGACTGACAACAGTGCTTTTTATAATAATTGAGACAAGCGACATCCTTCGCATAAGCATCGATCTTCCTCTTAAAGTTAATATTGGGTATTAAAAATTTGTTCATGAAAGCGAATCATATAAGTTTTCATCAATTTTACCTCGTAAAGAATAAAGTTTATCAATAATTCCATGCCCATGTGCACTCTATGTTACATTTGCAATCATTTTAGTGCTGCGGCGTATTTAGGCATTACAAATGTACGTAGGATTATGTTTTAGAACTATTAAAACCTTCATTTGTTTTATTTTATACATTATTCTTAATAACATCATAGGGACTTTCAATATCAAATGTACCGAACTGTAGCTCATTCATACTATTATGGATTATCGATTTCAACGATCATAGTTCGCATGAGAGCACAAAGCGGCTTCTTATACCACTTTCTCTTGTAAACTTGCAAGTGTCAAGGGCTCGCGCGGCTTCAAGTGTAAGGGCGGCCCGCCCGTTTCAGTGCGCACATCAAATGAAGCGCCCTTTTCACGCCCGTTCCACGTGTTTAACGCAATTCACGTCCATGTTTTTGATGTTCGTATTTAGGTTTTACTCGTTCTCGGTGCTTTCGAGATTATTTGAACTGGATACATATTAATACATATTATTCAACACGCACACGCTATTAAATTAAGCACGAAGAATTAATAAAAGATTATTGTTTTGTTGTATCTTGTATACTATTATTTACAACGCTGTTGATTGAGATGCATAATAATGTAAACCTTTTATCACCAATAATTTGTCATATATTTATTGATGAACGACAAAATTGTGTTTATTATTAAAGTCTATCGTTTTCCATTATGTGGATTTCATTAAATTAACTTTATAAATCATTTTTAAATCACAATTTTGTCTATTACTGCTTTCAAATGAAAGTTCAAAATTTTAATACATATTATTACTAAAACAACTTCGCATAATATTCGCAGCTTTGTTTATTTATAGCAGTAAATAGTAAAATCACGTTTTAATTCAAACTTAGTAACTTTTTTGCTTACGTTTACGTTGTTAGTTATAATAAAACGTAAGTATTGAACAAAATACAGATTAAAAGATATTATATAAAAGTATCTTTTTTCATTCTGTGTATCAATTTCACTTTTCTGAATTGTATAACTATATTGTAATAGCTTGTTTATGGCTGGTATAATTACTTATATTAACTGTAATATTTGTAGGTTATTTTAGGGTAAACTTAAAAGTAATACTAATAAATGATATCTCGTATACAAAAGTAAAAGTACAACTTTTATTCGTATAGACAATTCCAGATTAACCACTTCAATTCGTATACAGTATCAATAGGTGATATGGCCCAAAATTTTAGATCAAAGTAACGTTGGCTTACGGTGTGGAGGTGGTAGCCGGGCGATGACTTCAGGATTGCGGACATCTCGATCGAAATAATCAGAGAATTGAGGTTGTGTGTACATTCCCGTCGGATAATTATCAATAGGTCAGTTTACTTTGTAAATTGTACGAATTTATTGTACCGAACCATCTAATGTTCTAAATTTAAAGTCATAAACAGTTTTAACAATACGTAGTCTAACGTACATATGTATCTATGATATATGTCATATTTAATATACTGAGTGCTTTTTGAATATCGAGGTAATGTTGCTGCACTAATTTTGTCATATTCTTCAGTTTTTTTTTATATAAAGCGACGGTCTATGACAGTTATAAAACATTATTTTAATATTTAATTTCTAATATCTACTTTAAGTATTTTTTTACACCGAAAGGACTGAAACGACATGAAGTATTCATAACGTCCATTAAAGAAAAGTATACGACGGTATTTATTTATTTAAACAAAGAGTTGCTTTAAAAAACATTGTATATTTATTGTCTTAGATGTTGAACGTGACGTTTTGTATAATTAACGTGGCACGCTGGAAATGCGAATAGATAACCGTCTCAAAACATCACTTGACCTGGAACGTAGTATGCATTGTGAAAACACATAAAGCGCGTACCGAAATTTATTGCTTGCTATAAATTTAACGCAGCCATTTTGAAGACTAAAATAAATTTCTGTGTCTTTTACCATTAATATCACACTCTTGCGTACTTTCATTATTTAGGGTATTAAGGGAAATTTATTTAACATGGTTAAATATTTGCATTGCTTACATTGCACTCGTATTCCCTAAAGTAACAGTTATTAGTAATAATTATGACACTGTTAAAGAATCCTAACATTAATATCAACAGTTCTATTAGTTCTATATTTATCGCCACCAATGTTTTAGCATATAACAAACTAGAGCAGAAAGCCAAGAACCCTATGCTATTATTTAGCTTTGGAATTAAATGGTTTACAAAAATAACATAACAAAATTAGTTTCAAACTTTTGGTCTCTTGTCGTGATTTTAAATATAAGCTATGAATTTTTTTTGCCAAGCCTTGAAAAATATCAAGGGGTATATATTTAATGTTCGTTTCAATCGTCAAAATAGTTTGAACTTGAGGGTATTAATATCATCATCATCGTATTGAATCAGTATAATTTTTCTTCTAGTCGTCATAATTTTTGTAGAACGAATCACTATATTAATACAATCCTTTTGCGCTGATGATGCGTGTTGATAAGGCAAAAGTTTATGACTCACCCTAGAGTTTTCACATTTGCGCTCATGTTGCTATGATTTATTAATATATAGTGACTTACTTCGCAACGAAATCGTGTGAATCATTTTTGTATTACAATACCGGTTTGTGGTGCCATCTGTCTTGTATGTACACGCCGTTGTAGTGGTTTTCTATATATGCTTAAAGGTCAAAATGGTTTGAGTGCACATTGTTTAAGGTTATTTATGTGACGGGTGGCCTCACTATTGCTAGTCACGTCTTTACGCTACAATTGCACATTCACTTATTCGACTAAAGCGACATTTCTAGAAGTCAGATTTACTAAAGTATTTTGGTGTTATTTAATGACATTAATATGGTTTATGTAAAATCACATATTCAAAGAGTTATTATAAATACATTTTCAAAAGCACATCGTTGATTGAACATAAAACTAAGTTCAACTATTTATAATTTTTTATTGAAACTCCTTTCTCTATAGTCACGACCTTTAAACAAATTGCATCTGTAGTATTGTTTTATACTTCTCGACAGTTTAAAATGGATTTTATAGATTTATAAAAAAGAAATTTTATTTTATAAGTTAAACTGTGCACTTTAGAATTTATTGATAAAATTTCATGTACAATTCTGGGGCTAATAAAGGTAGTAGTTTTAAAACACGTATATAATAGTTTATGATGAAATTTTTTGCATGTTGTAATGCCACAAAAACAAAACACTATCCATATTTAATTAGCATACAGTATGAAAATTATGTTACAGCATTAAAATTTCTACTTCTTTCATACACTTTTAAACAGCGCTATTATAATCTTTACATTTTAAGGCAGGTGATAAATACGAGTTTTTGTTCTTTTTTCTCCTTGGGAGGCGGTTTTATTTTCGTTATCATTTACGAGTGCATTGTGCGGCAGGCGAGCGCGCGTCTGCGGCGTGCGCCCGCGCAGGTCAGTCCACGCGGCGGGTTCGTTGCGCGCGCTTATCTGATCAATGATCGCTTTATTTAACATAAAGGCGGGAAAATGTTTTTTTTTTCTTCCGCTATGTTCTTTTAAATCAATTTCGTGATTAATTATTGAATTGATTACGTGTTTGAATTAAAAAAAATATTCTTTTGCAACTTTTAGATTAATATCGCGTTTTTAAAACATGTTTTAATATTAAGGTGGGTAGCAAATAGAATATTTAACAATAATTAAAAAGTATAACTGAAGTAAATAAATATTAATGATACGAAAAGAAGTTACAGACAAATAAATTCGATTGGTAGTATGAATATTTATCATGCAATAATATCACAGATTTAAATATAAATAATAAATTACACGTGATATTTTTTTCCGGGTGGCTATTAAAACGAATTTTCACTCAAATACTTGGATAGCGTCACCAACTCATGTGCCAAGCAGTCGTCACGTCGCATATCTCTAGTGTCAGCTAATGACATCGACCCGTGCCTACCCACATGCGGTTGTATACATTCAGTGCTGGGAAAACAAAGGAACAGCTCCTTTATACCATGTCTACCGAGTAACATCCGTACGGGAAAGCATTTTAATTGTTTGCCTGAGGCTTCGTCGTCCATGTAACCTCGTGTGTAATCATTAACGAAGAGAACTCGAACGTTATGGAAATGGATAGGTTGCTGGTGCAGGAATATCCCATTGTGATCTCGTGGATTGTGTTTCTGGTTTTGATTTGTCGATGCTACTATAAAATTGGTAAGTGTTGATAATTTTACATTAGTTTACACTATTTCGTTTAATAATATGAATGTTTCTTTTTTACTTCTAACGTATGTAATATTTTTATATTAATCGCGCATATGTATATCATTACAACATTAAGTTTCGTATTTCTTAACAATTTCACAGACAAAGTCACGGTTTTAATAATAATATATCAGTATATGTTATCATGTATATTGTTTTATCTAAATACATTGTTATTGTTACATTTGCGAATACAACAAAGCATTTTTGTTATAATAAAATGCAACAAAAATGCTTTGTTACATTTTAATCGAAGACAAGGAAGAAATTCCCATTTCGTTACGTGTTTTCTTTGATGCGTGTCAATATGCATAACTTTTTTTCATAATGGCCGGTCTACATGACTGCAACATGTTCATAAGAATATATCACGAATATTAAGTGCCACGCAATTTTTAATAAAACATATTTCAATCTTACGAGGCGGGAATACAAATTATTTGATAGTGATTTTTCAGTTTAATTTCTTATCATCAGTGCTATGGTTTTGTAATAAAGTATACTCGCATGCTATTACAAATAAACTCGGATATATTTTCGGAAAACGAACTAATTTTAATAATTTTCGGTTTATTATTTCTGTTGAAGACATGTAATTTTTCAGATATTTTGAATGTGTATATGTGTTATTGTTTGTATTATAGTTAATTATACATTGCAATCAATTAATAAATATTTGTAATATCGCACTGTTCTATACCTAAATTCCAAATATACTGTTCGAGATTTTATTGTAGTTTAATTATTACAATTAAAGCAGTATAAACAATGATAATAAAATTTGTTGTAAAATCTTGATAAAAACAGTGGTAAAACGTCTTTAAAAACATAGAAATAAGGGTATGATAATTTTATAATCCGGAGTACTTTCAGATATATACAAAGTACAATGAAGAATTCTTTTGGGCTGACTCCATTAGTAATTTAGAATCCGTATATTGTTGCACCATTTTTTTTTAACATTCACGTCATTATAACTAGAAATAAACATACATTACACGATTCACGTTTTTAATTTTTATACTTTAAATACCATACATTGACGAGTATAATTTAAATGTGACAGTTATTATAGAAATTGCTGTTTATAAAATTATTATTTTATTGCTTTACTGTTTTATGGCTTCGGTCATTCTGATAATCGCCTGACACACTTCGGTTGCCTCCGTGGCGCAGTGGTTTACTCACTTGCTTTGTAAAATGTGTTCCGGGTTCGATTCGCTGGACACTGGTGTAGTGGAGTCGGAATGATGGTAGGGTTTCTAGAACCCGCCTGGCTGGCTGGCTACCGCCCTCAATGTCTACCTGCCGCCATAATAAACAGCGTTACTGTGTTCCAGCAGTTATAAATATAAGAGCCACAAGTATTTTTGGCGACCACGCTTCGCCATGTACGGCCTCATTGTCACTTAACATCGGGTGAAATTGTGGTCAAATGAGATAGCACAAAACCGATAAAATAAAGAAAATGCATGCTAATATATTATTATTCATGAAGTATGCGAGAATTAAATTTATTGTTGATTGTGGTAATTAAACTACGTTATTTTAGGGTTCAGTACCAAAGATGTGACAGACAGTCCCCTATTACTAAGACTCCGCTGTCCGTATGTCAGCCTGTCTATCCGTCTGTCAGCGGGCTCTATCTTATGAACCGCAATAAGTACAAAGTTGATATATTCACAAATTATTTATTTCTATTGCCTAAATAACTCACAACAAACAAGATTTTATTGGCCTTTATAGTACGGAACCCTTCGCGGCGCTAGTCCGACTCGCACTTGACCATTTTTTTAATATACTGTATGATCGCGATTGAGCGTTAATAATACTGTGGTTCGATTTATTGTTCGAGCGATACGCTATACACAGCGAGCATCACATATTGTCGTGTACTATAGAAAATAGGATTGAATGTCTTGACATTAATCTATCTTATATCACTCGCCTTTTATTCGTTGCATACGCTTGATTGAATGAGAAGGATTGTTCACGATCATAAAAGAAAGGTTTTTACTTTTGTAACTTTTAATATTATCGTATAATTCTAAAAATAACTGCTGGATGTTAACAGGAATCTTAATTAAAATTCCATCTATTAGTAACAGAGATTACCATTAGCTGGTTATCGTGCATAATGTAGGTAAAATCATTCATCAGGTCGTTCCCCCCCGTTGTCAACGTATGAAGCAGATTGAGTTTGTAACTTGAAAATATAGGGCGGCTTAAATAGACTGTTGAAGCGAAGCGGCTTGCATTATATCGCGAATGCAAGCTTGAGCATTCTTACCTGGTTGTCACGGCAATGCTTTAGTTATTACTGTTCGTATATTTTTTTATACCACAACGAAGTGGCAAGACGAAGGACCTGATGGATAGCGATACTTTTTTTTATTTGTTTATGGGCTAACACTTATCACACGTATGAAGTGGAACACAGCGGCAGGTTAACATCGAGAGTGGTAGCCGACCTGGCGGGTACGAAAGACCCTAACACCAACCAGACTTCACTACTCCCGTGGCCCGGGAATCTAATCGGTGACCTACGCGTTACAAGGTTAGCGAGTAAATTACTACACCACGGAGGCAGTCAAAGGTGATAGTGTTGCCTTTAAACCTTGATGACATATATGTTATTTATAAAGCTTAAGTTGCGATCGATCTTTGAGACATACGGTTTATGATAAGTGCCCAACATCGTTCCTATAAAGACAAATAAAAGGAGCTTCTATCGTCGAATGGAACGCTAGATATTTTGCAGGCAGCACCGACGCAATCACGAATCTGTTATTCCCAAGTGACAGAGGTGTACGATCTAATAAGGAAGATCCGTCCCTCAGGATACCTGACACAGGTTATCATTGAGTACGGGCTGTGGAAAATAGAAGTAAAACTTAAATTAAAACAAGTATGTATTAAAACAATAATGTATATAAAATAGAAACATAGCAATGTTTGCAAATTACTTGTTGTTGTTTTGCCATAGATGTTAATGATTGTTGGCTGAAATAGATAAGTCTTGCGGTATTTATTACCTACTTACGACCTCTTATAACACAGTACTACCAGCTCTGTTACTAAACCACAAATGAAGAAGTTGCATCTGGAGCGATCTAGTGGGGCACAAATTGTTTTACGGAGAATTAAGAACATATGTTAAACGTTGTTAAAATCTATGAGCTTAATAAACTTCTAAACTGCTTTAAATAAAAAAGGAAAATGTTTTTTCAATATGTTTGATTTAATAAAACGATTATTCTTAGTTTGACGTAAAATTCATAGATCACGGTGGTTCCAGCCTCGTCAAATCTTGCACAAAGTTAATTGTAACATATCCCATCTTACAGTGTATTGTCAACTAATAATGCATTAGAAATACATTTTCGGCTTATAACATTTACTCGGTAAATGTATGAAACGTAATAACCTAACCTCACTGCTGTGAAGTCATATTTACTGAAATATATTTCCGGAAAGCGAGTCACCCGTACGTGTTTTTAATTTCGATTGTATTCTTAGCGATTCTTGAACTGTGTTGGTCATTGATCCGTTCGCTTCGACTACTGTATGTGATATATTTTGGAATGAAATTTCTCGGCGGTCGATGAAATTTCTATAAGTTATTCGGAGACGTTATTCCAATAACGTGCAATAATTCAATATAAAAGCCTGGTGACCTTACGACTTTGAATATCCGATAAATATATTAATCACTGTATAATTAATTGCTGGAGTAATGAAGAATGATGATGTTTTTATTCTTTTATTAAAAATAGAATAATTTATTTAGGTATTACGTAAGGACTACTAAAAGTAAGTAATATCAGGAGCACTATATCAGAGAGAAATACAAAAGCAAATTGTCCCAAGGAGTTCGTGTTTACAGCAAAGGAAATTTTCATTATCTGAAAACCGTTCGAGTGATTTCAGTGTGAAGTGATGGTTTTGTTGACATGCTTTTAAATGTGAGCTTGCCAAATTTTTTACGGCTGATTGAACCTTACACTGACTGAGTTTTGATAAGTTTTTGCACACGATTCTGTCGGTATGGACAGCAAATCAATAACATTTTGCTTTCGATTTATTTCACGTAGTATTTTCATTTCAATAGTAATTTCTGAACGCTTAATGTTTATCGAATTCATACTTTATTTACTATTGTAATTTTAAGCGTTAAAAACTTAGTAGTTTTATTATATTAACAAAAATTTAAGTTATATACCGAGTTTATAAAAGTAAAAATTAATGTAGCAATTATTATGACTAAATTACAACCTCAACGTGATCCTTTACTACACGTGTAAGTCGTACTGTCGAACGCGAGATGTGTTGAGATTGTGATTTAGTCAGTAAAATTTGCGAATAAAAGAGCGGGAAATAGCAAAACAACTTTTTATTTTATTGAGTCACAAATTAAAGTTTGGATCAATAGATTATATACTGAGTTCATATGATAGACTTTTTAATATTTTAATAGTGGTAAAATCATATTACACGAGACAGTCGTTGTGGGTTATATATTATTTACTACACTCACAGTAGAAACCTAATGTAGTGGGGGTCTGGATCCAATCTCATCAGCACTTCAATCTCCTTGATTTTCTGTCTTAAATCTATTATCTTTTTAAAATTCTGTAGCGCGTAGAAAATATTATTAAAACACATTTTATTCATAATTTGCATCACGTCAGAACAATAATATTTATCGCTTAGTATTAAAAAAATTACCCGTATCAAATTATATTATTAAATTCTGATTTGTGTGAAATTTAGGTTAGCTGTCGTGTATTCGTACATATCATCAGATGGATCGCGGATGTCGGATATATCCGACTCATCCATACAGGTTGTCGGATGAAAGTTACTGCCTGTATATGGGGGTTACATAACCGGCTTTAGTTGTATAAATATTACGCGGTTTAAAGATCCTGGTATTTTATTGACAACGGGCTTACTTTCACGGGTTTTCGGGACTTTAATTTCATCTGATGTTAAGTAACAATTAGGTCATAGATAGTGCATCCGGGACTTTTTGGTTATAAGTCAACCGGTACACCATTGCACCTCGCAAGCAGTTAATATATATTGATTAAAGGTACAATTGTGGAAATTTCTCATATAAGTTCAACCGATGTCTTGAGACAGCGTAACTTCTGATGTAACTAACTGTGAGGGAACGGAAGAATGACGTCAATGCAAAATTACCTACGTGCTTATGTTTTTATTTTAACATTTTATTGTATTTAATCGATGATATTTATTATGAACCACGGCGGTGTGGACTTTAATTATGTACGAAGTACACTAATAAAGGTATTAAAGTTTCATAAGTGAAATTTAACGTCCTTAAGAAAAGTGCTGGTCTTGGTGCGGTAATTTTTTTTTGTGTAATATTAAGAATAATGCCCTTATAATATGCTTACTAATTTTTGAGTCTATCGATTCGGAAATTAATGATTGATTGTTATTTTAATTTCCTCTTTCACCACCTTAGTCGTGGAATTTCAAAACATTTAATGGATTAGATCGGATATCTGCACATCACAAAGAATACATTTTCCAAATTTAATTTCTTTAGAACCAGCAGTCCAGGCAAGTGATTCCGACAGTACTTAAAATTTTATAAGTATAAGTAATGAAATATACATAAGTGCTTTAAACTTCATGATGAATATATGCATCTTTATCTAATATATGAAGCTTTTAAAATATGCGTGTTATGCAAATGCTTGTAACACTATTGCGTAATGTTTTTGTAGCTATCGTTAAACCGTCGTTAACTGGGTCGGGTCTTTTCGTATTATAGCTATCAGTTTGAAATGGACAAGGCATGCTGTCCTAATTATTTTATAAATGTCTCACGAGCCAGTTAGACGCGCAGTTCATTCCTTTGTTAATTTTTTACTTTGGTTTGCGGTCTAGTGCTGTGGCCTACAATACCATCTTTGATTATTTCATGACTCTAATTATTGTGTCACGATGATCTGAGTTCATCACAACGGTATCGAATGTTTGTAATGTATTTTTTCTATTCTCATTTAATGGGTCGAGTGGTATGAATTATTTAATATTATTGTTATTTTTATATAAAAGATAAACCATAACAAAGCATAAAAAACCTTTATACGTTGTTAAAGTTACCTTATTTTTCGATAATTATTTGTATCGTTCAAACCATCCATAATAAACACTTTTTTAATTCCATTCCATATTTAAAACTATAGTTTTCGTTACCATATAAAGTATAGAGAGGAAGTTAAAGAATCCTTTTGGGTTTTATATTTTGCAAAGTTGTTCCTTCGTATACTTTTCTAATATATTATTCCGCTACGGAGCGCCAGACGTCTCGCTCCTCCTAGCCTCGGCTCGGATCTAGGTGACCTCGTTTCGCCGGGGCCCGCTGCAACCGATGTGCATTACAAATTGTATACTTTAATCTCGTGGATTGGGAGCATAAAAGTTAAGTGCAGCGGATATTTTTGCTCTCGAAACTATATTTTTAATTTAATTGGACGCGCTTTCGCCTAATGGCGTTCGTGTTATGTAAGCGGATTGATTGCACGCGACCGATTGGTATTTAGATGTGTTCTTTCTTAATTTTTATCTTATTTTTTTAAACTGCATTCGCGTTACAATAATTTATTGGGTTATTAACGTTATTTGTAATACAGTTATTAAACGAACTATAATTCTCCGATTTTTAAAAACTGCGACGCAGGAGATGTTTTTGTGTCGTTTAGGCATATAATATTTTCCAAATTATATAGGATTTTTTTTTATACTGATGTTGAGTTATGGTCAATGAAATAACAAAGAAATTTAAGTTCTTCTGTAGGATTGAGATTTATATCTTTATAAGTATTAAATGATGAATAAAATAATAAACTAAAAAGGGCCAACTATAAAATTGTACTTTTAGAAAACGCGCGAATTGTTCTGTTTTTTGGAATATTATTTTTTCTACTCAATTTCTCCACTCAATAATTGTGAATATGAAAAGTTTCTTGTTGATTTGCTTACGTTATAAATTGACACTTGACTCGCTGCGTCACAGTAGTTTCCCGCATGGATTTTTACACAGAGGTCTCGGGTTCTGTTCTGGGGCTTACTTAAGTCGTGGAATTTTGATTACCATTCGAATCTCTAATTATTTTACTAATTATTTACTCAAGTTACTACTACTTATTTACTCAATAAATTTCCTTATGACAGCATCCCCAAAATCATTTTTTTTTTCGTTTACGGAAGGACTAGAAATCGTTTTTTAAATATACTAATATAGTTAATAAAATAATTGTGTTTTGTGTATTTTAATTCTGCTATAATTGGTGCTTTAATATTAATCCGTATTCACAATGTACCCTCAAATTTGGATACGACTTTGAAAGGTCATATTTGGAGATAGCGTTACATAAACGTGTTTGTTTGATTTACTGGTCTTATAATTAACATTTCATTCAATACTAGAACGCTTAGATTAAAGCTTTAGTGATGAATAAAACAACAAAGTTTTAGTAATTGCGTTAAAACTTTTAATAGGAGAAAGTTTATTAAGTTAGCTGGTTGTATATTTTCTACATTTATCTTGATTAATTGATGTTATACCTGTTTTTTAAACTTGGCTTTATTGTGTTCAAATCGCTTAGATAAATTTGTCATAAATTAAATGAATGTTTTGATAGCGAATTTTAATTACGTTTTAAATTTATAAAGATGTCAGATACCTCGATTATCTTATGCTAATTCTCTGCGCATCATAGCTCCAGTTAACTGTAATATAGCTAAGTGATAATATAGTTAAGTGTGATCAGTCCGTTAGCAACAGTACTGTGTTGTCACTAGTCACCGCAACTGTCAAATGCTTTTAACATCGTTCAGATACTGTCGCGTTGAGAAGTTTTACTTCATTATTCATTACATTTATTTTTAAAGCTTAATTATTGCTTAATTTTACTTTTCGTCGCGTAACTCTTTCAATAAGGTTTTTAAAACCTCAATGGGTCTTACAATAATCTCAATTTTTTTTAATCCACTGGTACCCTTTGGAATTGCATATATACGAACAAACGAGCAAAACAAAAATATAATTCTTAACATGGATTTAATAACTTTTAGATTTAATAGTCAATAAAGACTGAAATATTATCCTTTATATTACATGCGTTAATTTCAAGCAATATTACATCTTTTTCGTGAAAGTCTTATTATCGAGTAATACTTTAATCAACAAGATGTTTTAATTATTATATAATATTGGTGTTAGCATTAAAATAATTTGAGCTTTTGTCTTCGGCTGTACTTTTATTCACTTAACCCCCACAGTGTAGCAGAAGTTTACATGGCACATATTTACTGTATCAGTTTATTTCTATCTCTATCTTATATTCGTGCCCTATTTAACCAAGTAATACTTTGGAGTTTGCGTATCCCTTCGTCACGGTGTTTTTATTATTGTAGATTCAGTTTAAGCGTATGATTTAATGAGGTTTCGAAAATATAGGTTAAGTGTTTGTTCACAGCAGATAAAAAAATCATTTTATTTGAATACAGAAGACACGTAGCCAATATAAATTGTATTTATTTAAAATAGTTTCACAGCATCTAGAGGCTAGTCTAAAAATAAGGGCCGAAGGAATAAGAAAGTGTATTAAAATAATTCAGAGAGTGTGCAACAAAGTATTTGATAATATCATATAAGACCTTTTGTCACACAACGTTACGTCACGGCGTGGTAGGGCTGCGCTAATTACGTGAATTGTCTTATGTTCTTATCGCTTAAAGACGCTGAACTAATAACTAGGAAAGTATTCCTACTGCGTTTTACTATTTACTTTTATTATTGCATAATAGGTTATGTGGCATTAACATAACATTGAGTATGAAACTGAATGTGAATAATTTTTATTCGCAGCTAATGCAGTTGTTCCGTTGGTGCAGTTCACCGCATCGTAAATTGATGCTCATTTAAAAATGAAAGTGATTGTAGTTTCGATATCTATACAAGAACATTTTCTGTTGTCTACGAACGAACACAAACAAAATTCAAGAAAAGAGCCTAGACCTTTAAGACTGGCCACTCCTCGAATCTTAAGGCGACAGTGATCACTTTTCATCAAGCGAATAACTCTCTCGTTTGCTTATTCGTATAAAAAGTGCATATAAATAAAATCTCATAAACGTAATCGCTGTTACATATGTAAATTAAACTTTTTATTATTTTCACAGTACGATAGTGTACCAAACCGTTAAATACGGGTGTAACTTAATTTTACTATTTAAAAAATTTTCACGCTGATCAGTTTACTCCGTACCCGCCTAAAATCATTGCATATAGGTTAACAGCAAAAGAAAGCAATAAAAATTGTCTATCAAATGCCACCGACAGTTAATTAACGGCTTGTGTTTAACTTCCTATAAGGTATGGTGCGATGACGTCACCGGGTATGCGACGGCCTTCGTGGCCGGTTGATGACCTCGCTTCGTGGACCGTTAACGGTGTAAATGCCCTAGTACCGCCCTGCTGCGTTTAGGTGTCACTTTTTGCTATACGCGCACATCTACAATTACATATGTGGACGTGAATACATTTTTAATGTTTTTGATTTTCATCTTTGCCTTAATCACATTAGACATTATCATCATTGATCTTATATGTCTAAAATGCTTATCAGTCGAGATTATAAGTATTCGGGCGTCTTTAGTAGTCAGAGTGATCTTTCGGTATACACATCTATAACATAAAAAATGTTGCTTATTTATTAAGTTACTAGTCTCTTGAACCTTTATTTTTATGAAATGCATGATAATAATTATATATTTGGTTTTTGTGTTTCACATCTATTATAAACCGATGTCTTTTTATATTTATTTTTTTTTTATTTTACATATTAGCGTCTAATTAAAAATCCTCTTGACGAAAAGAAGAAAAAAAAACAATAGTATAAAAGAAATCTTTTTACTCTTTTAAAGATACATCCAATCTCGACAACAAGTGATTGTAATTATTCTGTCATTTCGAGTGATTTGTAATGAAAGACTTATTGTAATAATAGTACATAACTTTCGTAAAATGTAAACTTTAATTCTTTTTAACCTCGGTAAAAAGTGTACATGCCTAGCATGTTAATTCTCTATAAAAACTCAACAAAAGGGTCTGAGAGGACATAATCACGTTTCTTTTGTAGTAATGTAATTTTCGACAATACACATTCTAAACGAATTTAATCACATCGCTTTAGAACTCAACTCTTTATGTATGTTCTTCACATCTGTTCTTTTTCAAAAATTCTCATCAGCTCTTCAATTAAACTTGTTTTATCCAGATTTTCACTTACAAATCTTTCCTTCTGCCATTGCAGTACGGCGAATTTCAATCTACGATCTTTCAATCATACCTCGTAAATCATTAGGCTATTTATTAAAAATTCATATAATTTCATTCTTTGCAATGACCTATGTTTTAATAAAAGCCTTTTATGTACCAGTTTTACAAATATACGCAGAAAATATATTTCAAATTTTAAATCTTTGCCGTTTCGATTGTTCTACATTCCTTTGGCAACAAAGCCGGTATAGCCAGTCCTTTGTACATGAATTTTGTGTTCTTTGCTATGACAAGGTAGGATTACAAATAGAAAATCGGAATTTATGCAATTTGAAACATTCTAGACCATAATTCTGTCTTACATAGATACAGAATATCAGAAAATGATATTTTAAAAAATAATCAAATGTTTATCTTTATTCACTTTATTTAGTTACAAAAATGATAAAAAATCTTTTTTGAATAAAAAAAATAGGTTTAGTAAAATATAGTACAAAATAAATGAATGTGCACTTCATAACGTTCTACAGTTTACATATATAGGATTTGTAGTATTTATTACATTACAAAACGGCAATGAAAGTTATCTCTATATAAATTCTATTCAAATTCTTATTAAGGGTAACATACAAATAATTGATGTAGGAAATAGTTTCTGCACTGAATCCTAAAACCAATTCCTACACCGCGTTAAATTGACAGATTAAGGCTGTCGGCGTGTCCCCTTTCTATGTAAATGATGGGGCTATTTCAGTCTTTCTACTGAGGTCGGACCGGTTTTCGTTTATCCGGATTTGCGAGTTGCAAGGCGCGCCGTTATAAACAATACCCCGCGTGTATTCTCGATTGGTGTACATTGTTCTTGTAGCGTAACTAATCTCACCGTCTGGGTTAAATTCTCTAGCTTTATGTGCGTATGAATGTGGTTTGATTAAAAAATGAAAATATTTTTAGGTGTTTTCATACAGTTGATGGATGGTTTTAAATTTTTTTTTCTTTCTTCTTAATTAAGAAATAACGATTTCAATTTTTGTATCGATTCGATATCTCTTCGATCGATCGTCTCTTCTGTCTGAACTGCACGGAACTGCACGGAAACCTTATTTCATAGTCGATATTAACAATTAATAATTCTTTTCGTTTCGACGTATTCGTTAGTTATGTTAGAAAACTATGAATAAAGTTTATTACACGTATTTTTCGTGTAACCCATCCAATGTCTTGTTATTAAAATATAATAAACACCTCATTGTTATAGGCAGGCGTCTCCTTTTTACTTAAAACTACATGCCATCGTAATAATTGCGTAATGTTACATTATAAAATATTACCGCAACCTGTTTAACTTTGAATTTTGTAGGAGTTAATGTTTTTTAAAGTTCATGTTATGACTTTACTTTTGATATAAGTATTCTGTGTAATTGTTGTAAAAATCTCGTTCTATATATCTTCTTTCATTTAGAACACTATCTGTACTAGCTAATTAATCGTCTCATAAGTGGTCACAAATTATGTACATGGTCATTTCTGGACAGTACACATATAATCAAAACGAGATTTTTTTTTTCGAAGACATGCGAATTTTTTTCTCACACGTCATTTTTCTTTTTAATTCTTGAAATATGCAATCTCTGATTAAAAAGTCTATGTTTAAGCAGTCGTCATTATCGTAGATCGAATGCTTTTAAATGGTAAATTTTTAGTAAAGATTATTTTAAACTAGCTTCTTTATTTTTTTTTCTTAAATGTCAAAAAAATTGGTCCGTAGACATGTCTGCGTCAGCGGGGACTCAAAAGTCCCTTTTCACTTAATTACCGACAGTCCGGTCCTACTCCTAATTAAAACTAAACCCTCCACAGCACTTTTGAAAAGCTATGTTTGTTTTTAACTTTGAAAAAGTTTTTAAATGATGTATAAGTCTCTTCCGGATCGCTGAAACATGAAACGTAGTAGATATTTTTTTTTTTTACATAAACTTCACAGAGTAGTTACTAATCATTTATGATTTAGCTTCTGTGCATCTATGTATTAGAATTAGATAATACCTTTTTTGTCATTGATTCTATACAAAATTAGTTATTTAAACTATATAGTATTGAATTTTCTCTTACAATTAGCTTTAACGTGACCAACTTTGGTGTAATTTATTTCGTTAAGATTTTTGTGTGAACATCTGTTTAAAAAATCATCGAGAATGTGATTTATTTTTTTACTTAAAAAATACTTGTCACTAATTCAAGAATTCGACCGAATATTAGCATTAAGGAAGCCTTTTAAACAAACTGAAATTCTTACCGTGCTCTGGAACAGGAAATTCAATGCTGCCACTCGTAGCCATTAATGTTTAGGATTACAAAACTTGAAAGTAACATGAAGTTTCTTTGAAAACGTGTTTCTTATTAAGTAGCGTCTATTATTTTTTAATCAATTTGTCACAAATACGTTTCTAAATTTTAGAGCATTTCATAATTCTAATATATATATATGTATATGTA